>JAQQSQ010002720.1:0-10387 GCA_028627145.1 Eidolon dupreanum | reverse complement strand
CCCCCCCCCCAACCCTCACCCAGCCCCTGGCAACCACTGCAATAAAATGCGGCATAATCTACTTTCTATCTCTATGAATTTACCTATTCGGGGCATTTCATATAAATGGAATCATATATGATGTGATCCTTCATATTTCACTTCTTTCACTTAGTATAATGTTTCCAAGGTTCATCCACATGGTACCACGTATCAGTACTTCCTTCTTTTTAAGGCTGAATAATATTCCATTGTATGGATAGAACACGTTTTGCTTTTTCACTCATTTGTTGATGGACATTTAGGTTGATTCCATTTCTTTGGCTCTTATGGGCTACTATAAATAATACTGCTGTCTACGGACATGCCTCCCTGAACAAGCCCAATCCTGTCTGATCTCAGAAGCTGAGTAGGGTCAGGACTGGCATTTATTTATTTACTTAAATACATACATACATACATACATACATAATGAATAAATAATACTGCTATGAACATTCATGTACAAGTTGTTTGTGAACATACGTTTTCGATTTTCTTGGGCATATACCTAGGAGTAGAATCGCTGGGTCACATGGTGATTCCATGTTTTACTTTTTGGGGAGCTGTTTCCAAAGCAGCTGTGCCATTTTACATTCCCACCAGCAATGAATGAGGGTTCTAGTTTCTCTACATTCTCAATAACACTTGTCATTGTCTGTCTTTTTTGTTCCAGCCATCCTTGTTATGATTTACATTTCCCTAGTGACTAATGAAACTGAGCATCTTTTCATGTGCTTCTTGGCCATTCGTATACCATGTTTGGAGAAAGGTCTATTCAGATTCTTTGCCCACTTTTGATTGAGTCATTTGTCTTCTTTCATTGTTGAGTTGTAAGTGCTCTTTACATACTCTGGAAACAAGTCCCTTATCAGATACATAATTTGCAAATATTTTCTCCTCTTTAGTGGGTTGTCTGGGCCTTCCTTCTTCCTCTGCTTTGTGAACCTTGCTGGAGAGGGTCTGTCTCTGTGTTGCAGACTCTTTAGCAAAACAACGCCTTCCTTTTTTGCTTGTGGCCACTCTTCCTCTTGGCTCCCAACATGAACCCTGGGCTGGCAAGAGATTCAAAGGCAGACACTGTGTGGGTTCAGCTCTGCATTCAACTCCCGGGTTCAAATCCCAGCTCCACCCCTTTGCCTGACTTCTCTGGGCCTAGTTGTCTCACCTGCACAATGGGAATGTCCATGCAGATCTCTGCATGGTTTTCAAGATTAAAGATGCTAATACTGGTCTCTTTTATACTCATGATCTCAGTGAAGCCTCAGAACCAGCCTGTGCTGTGCTATAGATATGGTTATCCTCATTTTACAGATGAGGAAAACTGAGATTCAGAGCCAATCCTACAGGCCTTATCTTCCTTGCGGTTCTGCTACTACCGTATTCAAGATCCTTACATCTATTGAATGACATTGTCTGCAATAAAATGCAGCACAGCGTAATTCACATACAAATATCGGGGGGGTTGGTTCCATTTACATGAAAAACTGTCAGTGACCCTGGCTTATAAAATAAAGGCTAAGGGACTGAAATTCTTTCAGGAGCACTTGACCTCAAACCCAAAATTCCTTCCTCTGGTCATTCGGATAGCACCCCCGTGTCTGCCATGCTAAGGCACAGGCTCACCCTGCAGAACTGTGACATGGAAGCTCAGATGACTCGGTTTGCCCTCTGTTCTGCCACTACCAAAATAATTGGCTGTCTTGGTCAGAAAGTTAAGCTGGCCAATTCCGTTTCCGTGTCGGTTTGCTTTGTTTGTGTATCTGTTTAGTCTTCCGTCACTCCAACCTCATGGAAGGGGATTCAGGGAATGCGAAGAGTCAGGCCCTCAGCTGGACACTGGACACAGAGCTGTGAATACGGAGAGACATGGCGTCTGCACTCATGGAGCTCACAGTCAGGTGACAGAGACAGACACTCAGCCAGTCAATAACCAACAGAGTAAAATAACCAAGAGCCGTGAAGGAAACACACCTGGGCTGTGTCGGAGCATAGGTCAGGGCACCTGCTTAAGATGGGGTGGCCTGAGAAGTCTGCCCTGAGGAGGTTGTCATGTGAGCCAAGACAGGAAGAAGGAGCAGGTGCTGGCCACATGAGACAGGAAAGAGAGCTCCAAACAGAGGAAATGACCTGGACGATGACCGGAGGCAGGAAAGAAGGAGACAGTGAACAAGGATGAAGGCTCCAAATGAGGCTGGAGAGGTAGGCATGCAGGAGCCAGGAGGCCTAAAACGTGAGTCTCTCTCCAGGGGCAACAAGGAGCTAAGGACGGGTGTCCAGCAGAGGCCACTCAGGGCTCCCATCCCATCCATCCACACGAGTGACCTATGCTCTATTCTCATAGGGCGTTATTGGATATCAGGAGATTGCCGGAAAAGCTACTTCCCACTAACATGTCACTGGCTGCTGAGGTTCTGTTACCTGCCAGGTAACAGAAATATGCCTTCTGGTCTATGGCCACGCCACTCTGAACAAGCCCGATCCCGTCTGATCTCAGAAGCCAAGCAGGGTCGGGCCTGGTTAGTACTTGGATGGGAGACCACCTAGGAAGACCAGGTGCTGTAGGCGTAAAAAATAAAATTAAAAAGAGGTTGTAAGATGACAAGTTCCTTGCAATTTGAAGGGTTAACCAAGAGTTGCCTCACCTAAAAAAAAAAATATGTGTGTGTGTGTGTATACACATATACATACATATATATATATATATATATATATATATATATATATATATATATATATACGCCTTCTGTTCCATATCAAGCAAAAATGGGAGTTAATGGCAGAACTCTTGACTTTTACTGAGTTTTTTCCTAAACACTGGGCACAGCTGTAAGAGAGAGCAATTGGGTACGGGGAGTGTGGAACATATCAAAGTATATTTAATAGCTCACTTATTTTCATCTTCATCAATCAGCATATGACATAATAATATTAATATCGATATAGCTGACGCTTATTGATATCATCTGCCAAGCACTGCTCTAAGCGCTTTATGTGTATTAACTCCTTCAATCCATAATGAGCAGGAAGCCAAAATAAGAATAACTGACAGTGTTTTCCGTTGTTGTTATTTTGTGTTTGGGGGCTAATTTTGTTTCAGTGTGAATATGGAAATTCTGAGCACAGTTTGGTGGTAGACAAGAACAAGGAAATTGTATGAATTTTTATCAGGGAGATCAGCAGTACAGCTTGAAGATATATTTGCCCTATTTTATCAGAAGCCAAAATTGTATTCACTTAGAACCTAGCCAGCTACCTGGTGCTGCATTATCAACAGTGCATTAAATCTAGCTCTTAGGTTCTTTGGGACATAAAGAAGTAGTTATTGTGAGGGCTTTGTCAAGGAACTCACTATCTTTTATGTAAGTCTGTAGCCCCCTTAGCAAGTTCCCTTTGAAAGCAGAAATATTATCTCCTTCCTTCTCTCTGTCAGTTTTCTCAACTGTAAAGTGGGGGATACACGTTAACCATTATTTTAACGTGGTAATTCATTATGATAACGTAGCCCCTGGCGTCAGCTCTAGCCTCATCTCCTTGTCTCTCTCTCTCTCTCTCTCTGCCACCCTTGCATTCCTACATTTCAGTTACTCTGGGTTTTCTTGAATACCTTCAACACAAAATCCTTTCCTACCTCTTCACCTTTGCACTTGTTGTTCTTTCTGCCACACTTCTTGTCTCCCCTGTTCTTTGCAAACCTGGTGCCTTCTCAGCGTGCTTGTCCTGACCTCAGTGAGAGCTCCCTCCCTCCCACCCATTTTTCTTAGCTTACTAATATCCTGTCATCATCTTGTTTATTTGCATATTTCCTTATTTATTTTCCATCTTCACCAGAATGGAAGCTCCATGAGAGTGGACAGCAGTGCCTGGCACATAGTTGGTGCTCAACAAATGTATTTTCAATGAGTGATTGAATGAATGAATGAATGTCTATCCACCCAGGACAGTGGTTCTCAATTCTTTCCAACCTGGGATCAGATTCCAAAAATACTGATGCTGGAGTTCCATCCCTAGGTCTGGGATGAGGCTTGGGCATAGGAATTTTTTTAAGCCCCTCCAGGTAATTCCAAGGTGCAGCCAAGATTGGGAGCCACCTATGCAGCATATAAAAAGTCTAACTTTGCAAAGCTTCATCTCAGATCTGCACCTGGCAGCCACCCCATAGGTGACACTGTCCCATCTGGTCTCAGGTGGGATGCAGCAAGAAGTCTGCTCAAAAGACCAGAGGGAGAGGATGAAGCACTTCCCATATTTTCCTGGCTCAGGACAGTGGAACAACTTTACCACTTGGTGTAAAGTGTCGTGAATTCCTAATACATTAGACCCACTGGTGTTCAGTTCCAGTGATCAAAATTTATGGGGTCATGTTGGGTCTCTCCTTCTTGGAAACGTGGGTGCCAGGGGCTGCCTGTGCCTGAGTCCTGGCTGCACGGCCTCGCAACACAGTCTCACCGCTCCCTGCTGCAGCCTTCTTGAGGTTGGGCATAGAAGCCGTCATCTTCATTTCTGGCTCTTGACCAACCTTCCTTCAGTGCGTATTTGAGTATCATGTGTCCATCCAGGGAAGGGATGTAAATGAACTTGAAATAACAAGATGTAGTGACCATGACATCATTCGTATTTACTACAGGAGAAAGGAACTTGCCCACTTTTCTGTGACCTTTGCTGGTTTGAGGTAGCTGACCAAGACCTGGAAGCTCTAACTTTTGGGCTTCGTAATGACTATTATATTTTTCCAGCATAAGCCCAGGCCCAGAGAAAAGGGAAAAGGCACCACTGGGGACTCTCGAGTGCTCATGGAGGAGAATAAACTGGAAAGAAACAAAAGGTCCTTCTTTTTAACACACTTTGCACAATGAACAGACAGGAACTTGCCTTCCAACACCTTAAAATAAGGGTGGCTGTGCGACCCAATTCCCCGGACTCCATCCTAAGGAGAGGCTCAAATGTGCACAAAAATACATGAATAAGTGTGTCCACTGCAGCATGGTATGTAATTGCCACAAACTATGTATAACTGAATGTCTGTGGGTGAGGGGTGACCATTTAAATGACTACTGGTGACTACTGCAGAGCCATTAAAAAGAATAAATACCTTTTCTGTAAGTTTGAAGCTATTTTTTTTTTAGGCAAGACAACCCTTGGTTGACCTCACAGATTGCAAAGACCTTGTCAACTTACAATCCCTTATTTTTTACGCCTATAGCACCTGGTCTTCCTAGGTGGTCTCCCATCCAAGTACTAACCAGGCCCAACGCTGATTAGCTTCCGAGGACCCTGCTTAGCTTCCAAGATCAGATGGAATCAGGCTTGTTCAGGATAGCATGGCCGTAGACAGTTTGAAGCTATATGAAAACAAAAAGTTACCTCCAAAAAATGCACCATGACAAATTAAGATTTGCTCCAAGAATGCAAGTGTGATGCAAGGTCAGGAAGTCTGTCGCTAGAACTCATTATTTTGAATGACTAGAGAAAGAAAACAGGAATGAGGCAGACCTAGAAGCACTGGCTTGGAAAGCTCCCCAATCTACATTAAGTGGAAAAAAGCAAGTTGCAGAACAAGTATAGTATGATGTTATTCATATTTTTGGAATAAAGAGAAAAAGAAAACACACACACACACACACACACATACACACACACACACACACTTTACCAAACTACAAGATTTCGGGCAAATCATTTTAACTTCTCCAAGCCTCAATTTTTCCCATCAGTAAAGTGGAAACAATAAAGCATTTACCTCATAGGGTTGTTACAAGGGCTAATGATATGATCCTTGAAAATGATTTAACACAGTGCCTGGCACATTATAAATGCTCAATAAATGTTACTGTTATCATTATTATTTTGTCAAAGAAAGACTGTGAGACTGCAACATTTAGAAAAGAAAAAAGTTTACTTGAAAAGAAATGCAAGGAAGTCCAACTTCAAAACAGCCAGCTGGCTAAATGAAAAGCACAACGTCAAGTATTTAAAGGAAACAAAGGCAAAATTGCCAAGGTTAGTCTGTTCGTGATTAAACAAACAAACAAACAAACAAACAAAAACAGTATCTTTCTCAGAAGATTACAGTATCCACAAAGGAAGCGACCTATGTTTAGTCATCAACAACACAAAAGGCAAGGATGAATTTGTCTTTGCCAAGACTTATGGGAAATACTCAAAGTTTTAATATTGGAGGGATGCAGGGTAGACGGACCCTGCTATTCTTGGTTTATCTCAGGGTGCAAATTGCTGTTCCTACCAACTGCAACACATGATGTGCTTAGTCATAACAAAAGCAGAAGAAGTGTCAGTTTTCCTTTCATATTCTTCATGAGGGAAAAAAAAATCTAGACACAAATGCACCAAACTGCTAACAATATTTATCTCTGGGAAATAAGATAGGGAGAAGAGCTTACTAGTTACTGTATATGTTTCCATAGCATTTGCATGCTTTACATGTTCACAAATTACATTTGTAATTTGCAGAAGAATAAGATCAGGAAAGTTTCAAATATCTAAGCCATTCTGTTTCTTTCCAGTTCTTCCACAGCAGATGAGGTGGGTTGCTTTCTAAGCTCTTCAGAAAAAAAGATTTATGAACCATGCATTTTCTCTAAAACATTTGTACCACTTCAGTCTGCAGCATCTGCTGAGAGACCCTAATATGCCATTCCAATTGAGAGAGGAAAGAATTACAGCCGGTGAATTGGGGAGGGGAATCAGTCCCTTCCTGCTTCATTGTTAGCTCTCTACCCTGAAGCCCAAGATCCCCCAGCAGTGAAGTCTTTTAGAGTGAAATATTGCAATTCTACAGTATCCACCCTCATTTCTCGCCCCCTCCCACCACCACCTCCCTATTTACCCAACAGATTTACCCCTGGGCAGCCCCTTCTCCAGGAACCAGAGGAAGAAATGAATTCATAAGAGGACTCAGGGGGAGAGAAGTGTCCACAGTTGATACTACAAGAGGCTTGCCATCTGTTTTTCAGGCCAACCATGCCCCCCCATTCCTGGGATGATTCAGCATCTCCCTTATGAGCCCCAGAGAAATGGGGGTTTGCAGAGAGGGCGGCCACATAGAAGAAGCCAGACTGGCAGCAGATGCTGAAGGATGGGCAGGATTTGCCAGTGGCTCACAACCAACTCCTCCTCGGCCAGGTCACCAACATGGCTCTGCTGACCTGTACCAAATAATTGAAGTGGCCCAGGGACATACCTCCCATTCATTTATGCTCAAGGGCCATGCAAAGATGATGGCTGTACCTGTTCTTCCCACTTTTGTCGTCACTACCCCTGCAAATGTAAAACTCATCCAAATAGCCATGAGTTGACGATGTTTGGGAACAGAGGGAGTTCCATTATTTTTCCTCTGATTATGGCAACACAGGTACATAGTTATGACTAATCGCAAAACTGGGTTTTCCAAGGTACCACAACAGAGAAATGGTCAGCTTAGGAGGGTCTGAATCGACATGATTCTAAACTGAATTATGAGCTCGGAATTTCCACGCACTAACTTTGATTGTAATGACTCTAAAACAAATTTTTGAGACTTGGGTCCTCAAAAAGATTCTGCTCCAGCAATGGGGAGAGTCTGAAAACCTGTGATTCCGATAAGTAGCCCGGACGATTCCACTGCACTCCAAGGACCTCAGATGCCGAGGCAGAACAAGACACGTCATAGCAATTCACAATGAAAGCTAACATTTATTGAGCATATACTACATGCTGGGCCAATGCATGCATTAATTCATTGGCTCCTTCAATGTGAAGGAACTGCTATTATTTGCCCCCAATTTGCAGAAGAAAACACTGAGACTTAAAAAGCTTGATAATTTGCTCTAATTCTCACAGCTGATGAGACATGGTTTAGAGCCCATGATCTGGGACGCACTTCCTTGGGATAAATCTTAAGGTGATGAGCATCTTGACCCTGCAGGACATTAAGGAGAGCTGCCCAGACCAAAGGTTTTCAATCCTCAGAAGCTTAAAAAAAAAAAGAAAAAGTCTCCATCCACAGAAAATGGATAAACAAAATATGATACACACATACAACGGAATCTTATTCAGCCTTAAAAAGGAAATTCTGACACCTGCCACAACGTGGACAAACCTTGAGGATATTATGCTAAGTGAAATAAGCCGGTCACGAAAGACAAATATCATATGCCACTCATATGCGGTACCTAGGAGTCAAGTTCATGGAGACAGAAAGTAGAATGGCGGTTGCCAGGGCTTTGTGAGGAGAAGGATGAGGAGTTAGTGTTCAATGGCTACAGAGTTTTAGTTTGAGATGAGTGATGGTGATGGCTGCACAACAGTGTGAACGTACTTAATGCCACTGAATTGTACACACAAGAGGTAAAATGGTACATTTTACATTATGCATATTTTACCACAATGTTTTAAAAAACTGATGTCTGGTCTCATCACCAGTTACATCGGAATCCAGGATAGGGCCCACCTATCTGTATTAAAAAGAATATTAAATAATAATAGCCGAGTGTTTCTCATGGGCACCCAGAGTCGAGAACTCCGGAATTCAGGACTCAGGTTTCGGGAACTCGTCGGCTGGCAGTCCCCGACGTCACTGCAGCTTCCCACCCTCCTATTCCAGCAGGAGGGCTGAAAGCAAGTCCTCTTCATTGCGAGTCTCCTGGCCCATTGCTCACTAAGGTGGCCCGGCTCCAAGATTTAATGGAAGGTTCCGGAAGCAGAAAGCTCTGTGGTATCCTGGGTGTTTCTCTGGCTTTTAATTGTCTGCATATGCCTAATTCCCCTTAATAGTCCAGGAAGAGGAGTGATTATTACTCAAGGGCTGTGATTTCAGGATGAAAAACAGAGGTTCCCACTGAAATCTACTATTCACGGCACTGATTAAGTCTCTGCGTGTCCGTAACTTATGAACATGTATTTCTAGGCTCTAGGCTACAACACAACTCTGGGGGATCCCTCTGCTGTGGGAGTTGTGTTGGAGAGGCTTACCATAAGAGAGAGGAGTGGCATCTGGCCTTCAGCTCAGCGGCAAGTGTTTTCTAAGCACCTGCACTTTGCCTGGCTCCAGGCTAGGTTCCAGGGGAACCCCACGGTGCCCTGAATGAACTCATATTCTGTATGGAAACAGACATATTCTTTCAGCCAATATATATTTCTCGAGCTCCTGCAATGTAGCTGACACTGCTCAAAGTACTAGCAACAAAGGCAATATTTAAAATATTTAACAAGTTTGGCAGGAGCACAGAATCAGACAGAATGATCTGCTGGACCCTGTGGTACCCCTTAAGTTGCTGGATTGTGGGGAGGTCTGGGGGAATTCAGAGGAGGGGCCAGGATGACTGGGCTATCGGGAGGGGTAGCTGCTATTCACCAGCCTGTACAGAAGTATTTCAATATTTTAACATCAGGGAAAAGTCCTATGCGTAGGTAGGTACTAGTTGAATGACAGCTTGGCTTGGGCATAGAGGTAAGCAGTTGAGCCAAAATCCTTGACCTCTTGGATCAACCTAGTGCAGGAGGAGAACTTTTTCCATCAAAGACCAAATAATAAATATTTTAGGCCTTGCAGGCTGTGGGGTCTCTGTCCCAGCTACTTAACTCTGTCATTGTAGCACAAAAACAGACACAGGTAATAGTAAATAAATGAATGTGGCTATTTGCCGATAAAACTTTATTTATAAAAACAGAAGGCTGGGTGTGGCCCGTGGGCCATAGTTTGAAAACTCCTGTTCTAATGGGTGAGACAAACATACTCGTTCATCCTTTTATTATTACAAATATTTATCAAGTATCTTCTCCATGACAAATATTGCATTGGGCACTGGAATACTGTGCTGAACAAGAGAGAAAATGGTCCCTGACCACATAGCACTTACACTTTAACGGGAAGAGCCAAATCGATCATTTTAATATGCTATGGTAAATACTAAGATGGATATAATCAGGAAATTCAGGAGGGGAAGTTAACACAGCCTGGGAGTGCAGAGAAGGCTTCCTGGAGGAGGTGATTACATGCTGCCTGCTCAAATCCGCCTAAGCAGCACAGGTCCTTCCTTGAGGGTTGTCTGTCATCACCCACTCTTCCCTTGTGTCCCCAGTCTCTGAACAGCTACAACAATGGAGACGTCGAAGGATCGAAGCGGCTTGGGAGGAATGCCAAGTGGGTGGCCATCGCCTCCATCATTATTGGCCTTCTCATCATCGGTATTTCTTGTGCAGTTCACTTCTCAAGGAAGTAAGTAGGCTTTTTAAACATCCCTCTAGTTGTAAAATGCCTTTTTTTGAATTCCTGTTGAAATCTGTCAGAATAGGTTATGTTATGCTCCGGTAACAAACAATCCCAAACAAAAAAGTTTTCATTTTTCTCTGCACTGTGGTTACATGAGCC
>JAQQSQ010002719.1:0-10388 GCA_028627145.1 Eidolon dupreanum | reverse complement strand
GCGATGCCCAGCTCCCAGCGGGCCCCCACCTCCGCCCCGCGGGTCCCCTCACTGCTCACCACCCCCAGGAGCCCCTCCCGCAGCTGCGGCCTCGCTCCTGTGTCTCTGCTGTCACTCCCACCCACACACCGGCATGCAATAATGTCCTTTTTGAAAACAAATGACACCTCTGCCTCCATATTTCCCCCCACACCCCATTACAAGAAGCTCCTTCAGGTCACTGCCCAGCCTGACTCCACAGCTGGCTCCTTGTTGCATTTGGGGGTCTCTGCTGCTGGGTGCAGCCCCGTGGGAGGTCTCCTGGAAACAACCCACCTAAAACACCGGCCCTTCCCACCCCTGGCGCTCTGCCCCCTTATCCTGCACTGTTGGAATGTCACATGCCAGCCCCTCTGCAACCTGTCCCCCACCCAGGAGCAGCCATGCCGGAAGCAGCCTCTCCCTGTTTGCCGACCACCTCCCACTAGAACGTCTGCAGGGGGACAGCGAGTGTCTGTCTTCTTGTTCCTAGTGCCCCAGGACATGGAGCAGCACTGGGCCAGTCTGCCCTCGGTCAGCGTTTGCGGGTGGATGCCCAGGAAGACGCCCAGGTGTCTGAGGGCCCCCGGACCCCTGGCCCAGAGCGGGCAGGGGCAGGCCGTGCATCCCCGCCCTCCCCACTCGGCCCGCGTCCTCCCTTCTGGGGGTGCTGCCCAAACGCTCTTTGCTCTGGCCTTCGAGTGGATGTGCGTTCGCCGAGCCGGGTGGCCAGGGGCATCGCAGGCAGAGTCCGTCAGCTGGGGAGGGCCGGGGAGCACGAGTCTGAGCCCCAGGGAGCTCAGTCCCTCTCGGCGGGCCCCTTGCGCCTGGCCTCTCCCCATGGCCCTCCGACCTCAGCACCTCCAGCCCCCCGACCCTGAGTCCCCACCTTGTCAGACCCCGGGGTAGTAGTGGGTAATTGTGCCTAATTGTGTCCATTGTGGTCATTGCCGTGGATGTGCTGTGTGTCCGTGCCCAGGTACACAGGTATATGTACATTGTGTATGCATGTGTGCATGCACATGTGTATGCGGTGTTTATATGTGTATATGTCTATGTGCCATTACATGTGTGCATGTGCTGTGTGTATGTGTTACATGCACATATGTATGTGTGTATGTGTGCTGTAGGTATGTGCTATGTGTATATGTGAATATATGTGCTATGTGTTACATATATGTACACATGCTATTATATGTGCACATTGCTATGTGCATGCTGCATGTGTGTACATATGCATATGTGTTACACGTGTGTGTGCTTTATATATACAGCATGACGTATCTGGCATATAGTATAAGTTTGATAAATATTATTTAACTTTGTGTCGAACCTAAAGGGCTTCTGATCGTAGCCACAGGGCACCAATGGAGGTTTGAAGAAAAGAAACAGTAGAAATTTAAAAAGCACACAGTTCTCAAAATACCAACGTCTGGCAAACTGGTAAAAGAAAAGGAGCAAAAGTCATGAATAAAAAGTGGCAGACAGGATCAAGGTTTTAAAAATTATAAGAGAACACTATGTAAAGTATAGCAATAAGTGTGAAAACAGAAAGCAAGTATGATTTTCTAGAAAAATAATATTACCTACTCTAATTCAAGAAGAGACTGAAAATCTGAATAGACCTAAAACAGTAAATAAATTGGAGTTGTAGGGTTTTCTCAAAGCCATGCATATCCATTAACACATAAAAATTACCAGACCAGATGGTTTTACCTTCTGCCAAGCCTTCAAAGAAAGATAATCCTTACATGATACAAATTGTTCTAGAGGATACGGAAAAGGAGCAATCTCTCCAAGTTATTTTATGAAGCCAGGATAACCCTACAGCTTTGAAATAAAAAACAAAGCGCCGGAATATAAAATTACGGTCCGATTTCACCTACAAACATGGATGAAAATTTTCTAAACAAAATCAAAGCACCCAGGCAGGGGGAAACAGAGCAAACCAGAAACAGCTTATCCTAGAACTATAAGAATGAATAAACACCAGAAAACCTACCATATATTTAGCACAAAAATAGACTAAGGGGAGAAAAAAAAAAAAGGAAAATAATTAAGTAGATGCAGAAGAAAAACTGAAAAAATTTTATCATTTGTTTACGATAAAAACTCTCAGAAAACTAAGAAGGGAACGTTCTCACCTTGATAAAAATAAATAAATAAATAAATAAATAAATAAATAAATAAATAAATAAAATTAAGAAATAAAATAAATAAATAAAAATAAGACCACAAAGCTAGAGCGATCATCACGTCTAAGGGAGAAACTGTAGACACGCTCTCTCTGCAATGAGAAAGAAGACAAGCATGCCGAATCCAGCCAATGGTCGGCAGAGCACCGGGTGTTCTGGGCTGGGCTATAAGACGTGAAAAATAAATGAGCGGTAGGAGGATAGTTGCATAGAGAATCAAAATACTCAACAGTCAAACTGATCGATAAGGCGAAATGAGTCAAGACGTTTGCCTGATTAATAACAACTACGCACACCGACAGCGCTTCTCTACCCGGCAATCTTCACGGGGAGCGACGAGGCAGGCATGCCCGTCTGTGGCCGCGGGGGGACCAGCCCTCTCACTGTGAACAGCTAGAACGCATTCGGAACGACTGTTCTCAGATACTGGACTCTGGGGGAAGAGGAACAGAAGGGGTGAGCCAGGTGGCCGCCCCGCTGTTCTGTCTGGGGGTACATCCTGGACAGTGGCACCGGGAGTGGGGCGAGCACGGTGGTCCCCCTGAGCTGAGGGTACAGAAGTCAGACTGCGGGTGAGACTGAAGTCGTTGGAATTCGTGCGCTGAGGAATCAGCAGTCAGAAGGGAGTGAGCTACCCAGGGAAAGGGCTCCCGACGTCTGCATACGAGGTCCCCTTGAGTCTTTGGCCAGAAATTAAACTGCGCACAGGATGAAAAGCCATGAAACTGGGGAAAGGACAAGTGCTGGGTGGCCGCGAGCTGAGCGGCTCCCAGGGCTCACACAAAGCTTTACGTATTTACAAACACAGCTGTGAAGGAAGGGGACACGCAAACCAGCGGGCGGGCGAGGCGTTGGGAACAGCCCCCTGTGTCCATGGGAGCTCAGGAAGTCAATGCGGAACGGGGCGGCGGTTTGGGAGATGGTGTTGGGAAAACTGGCTCATGATCTGGAGGGAAAAATCCAGCTGTATCCTTTCTTTATCCCTTTATCCCTTCTGGTTGGATTCAAGACCCAACTCTGAAAAGGAAAAACTATAAAAGTAAGAGAGGAAAATATAAGGGAGATATATATGTATATATGTATATACATATATATATATATATATATATATATATTTTTTTTTTTTTTTCACTCAGAGATATGGAATGACTTCAGATCCAAAAAGTGACCATGACGAAGAGAATGCTCGGGGAATCACAGCTGCGGCGTCTAAACCCAGGGAGTCAATCGGCTCCTGCAAATCAACAAGGAGAAGCACGGAGCCCCAACTGGAAAGCGGGCGACTGACCTGAGCAGCCGGTTCAATGACACGGAGCCCCGAGCGGCCTCCAGATCCCTGCTCACTCTCAGGAAGGCAGGGTCCAGCATCGGCACGATCCCACGTGGCAGCCATCGGACTGGCAAAAAATTAGGAGCGTGGATGGTGCCGCGTGTGGTGGGGAAGCGAGGCGACGGGACCCCACCTGTGCCGCCGGTGGAGGTGATGCCAGGCGTTTCAGGGAGTGACCGAACAATGCTTGGTGAAGCCCAGTGGGCTGACGTTGCAGGACCCGGCCGGCCCACTTCCCGGTGTGTCCCAGAAAACCCCTCAGCCACACCCCGCGGGACTGGTATGAGGCCTGGCGTTGGGCACAGGGCTTTGGGGGGCTTCGTGGCCACGGGACTGGAGGTATGCACAAGTAAAACGGGCCGGCATGTGTCACGAGATTTTAAACCACGGCGGACTGCTTTTCTGGTCACCTGTAAATCCCCTAAAAGCATATTGAGTAAAAGAAAAAAAAAATGCAGCAAGAGTTCTAAATCATAGTGACACTTAGGAAAATTAAAAACCACTTCCAGGAACCCCTCTATTTCGACAGGTACTTAGGTGTTTAACGGTGTCTGCTTAACAGATTAGAATTGGCGGAGAGGGGCTAGAGATGAAGAGGAAAACTTAAATGATTTTATCTGCCTTTATGTGGGGGACGGGGTGCCATAAAGTGAGGGTGTAATTCGTTCTAGTCTTTGCACCTGAGGTCCACTTAAAAAAAAAATAAAATAAACTAATTCAGAGGATTTGAAGATGACGGGACAACAAAAAGTGATACTAGCAACAGATACAGAAAGAGCCTTTGGGAAAAGTCAACACCTCTTCATGATTAAAAAGCAACTAGACTCGAAGCTAGAGGAGAGCCCGTGAGCGTGGCAGAGTGCCTCCGTACCAACTCCGGGCACCAACGGTGGGCCGGGTGGCAGAGCCGGGAGCGGGGAGCCCGGGTCTGGCCTGTGGACTGAGTGCCTCGAGGGAAAACACTCGGGGTGGGGGGCTCCCAGACATCCCCTGAGTCCACCCACCCAGCCCGGAATCCCTCGTTGGCCCGTCTTCTTCCCACAGGATGAACCAGACTCTGAACGGCAGCCGGACCCTGGGGGCTGGGGGGGCACGCAGCCCAGGCCGGATGTGCTGGGCGTGGCCCCCTGGGTGCTGAGGCCCTGGGCACGTGTGTGGCAGAGCGGGCAGCGGCCTGGCGCTGCGGCTGCTGAGCCTCCGCATGCAGAGGCCCCTGCAGGGTCTACGTCCTCCCCTTGACCCTGTCCTCCTCCTCCTGTTCTGCACGGCCTCCCTGGCCCACCTCAAGACCGGCCCGCTGGCCAGCACGCAGCCCGCGGCCTGCAGGGTGCTGTGGGGGGCCAAGTGCGTTGCCCGCGTGGCCGGCCTGAGCCTGCTGGCCGCCGTCGGCACACAGCGCTGCCCCTCCGGCCTCTTCTGCACCCAGTGCAGGTGTCGCCAGCCCCACACCTGTCGGCAGGGCCGTGCGCCGGGCCCTGGGCCTGTCCCTCCCTGTGAACGTGCCGGCCTCCTGCTCCTGCTGCGGTTCTGGCTCTCAGATGCAAAGCAGCGCTTCCCGGGGGGACACGCCTGAGGGGAAGTCCCTGCAGAGCCGGCCATGGCCGTAAAGAAGTGGGGAGAGGAAGCCAAGACCCGCTCCCACGGCCGCAGCCCGGCCTGCCGGGTGCCAGAAGCCACAGGACACCTGTCCTACTGCCACCTTCTGAAACCGTTCCCAGTCTTCTCTGGAAAGATGGAGGCTCCGAGCCCGCAGGGCACAGGGCAGGTCTCCAGGAAGGAAGAGAAGAGGCCACCGATAACCCATCAGACGTCACCTCAGTGGGGGCATCTAAGGCCCCGCAGTGAGTCCCTGCGGCCGTGTGTCCTGGAATTCACGTTGCAGCGCATTTAATCCAGGACCGGTTACGGTGGCTGATCCCCTCTCCACCAGCTTCCCTGTCACTCTGCCCCTCACGCCGGTGGCATTGGAGTGGCCACAGACGGACGTTTTGGGAGAAGCTGAATTGGGGACATATTCAGGTTGGGATTTGTGGCATGAATTCACACCGCTTGCAGCCACTTCTAGGTCACTCTCGTTCCCCGATCTGGTTAATGGACTTGCCAGGGTCAGGACGCCAAGGCGAGGCACCAGAGGTTGTCGGGGGCTGTGACGGAGCCCCACGCCGCCCGGAACACAAAGGCCATGGGAGGTGGAGGAGGGGTGGGCGCTGGAAGCCAGTCTCTGAGACTCTCCTCCGGTCACCAGACACGTGCGTGGCTGCGGGCGTCCAATGTGGCCGGTGGGCCGGCTTGCTGAGCTCCTCTCGCAGGTGGAGTGTTCCCCTACACAGGCCTGCATGCCCCTTCCTTACCGAGAGACGAGCCCCATCACAAGGCTGGTCAGGCCTGACGTCGCGGGCACGGGTGGGCACGGGGGCACTGTCAAGACGCTAAAATAGATTTTTGAAGACTGGACTCAGAAGGCCTTCAGAGAGCGTGCAGCCCAAAATAAAGGCAGAAGAATATTACAGAGTTTTTGTATTTTGTATTACTGTGGTATTTATCAGCTTGTAAAAAATCTCTGGTTTGCTATGATGATGTTTCACATTCTAAACAAATAGTCATTGTATCTAACTTTATGTTACAATTTTGCATTCTTTTTCTCAAAGTAGCAACATCCTCTTGTTGATAAGCTCTGGGCACCACAGAATTTTCCTGTTCAAACTCCAGGATGGTCCGCGAGACCCAGGGGTCAGCTGGGGACAGTTGGAGGGGGTGACCACAGGAGCTATTGCCATAGACATCCATGAAGTGCAGGTGGAACCCCTGGGCAGGAGGCTGCTTCTGCCAGGGCCGGATACCCTCACGCCACAGAATGACCGCTCAAATCCCGAATCTCTTACTTTGAGATCCGAACTGAAGCTCTGGGACTTTCTATGCCAATGCTGGAAGACACTTTTTTTTTTTGGTAGACCGGAGGCTGAAATGGACCTGAAGGTGGAGGGCGAAGCAATGTGCTCCTGCAATTTGCTGAACTAGAACATCTGTTAAGTTCACAACTTCATGGGTCTGTTATTTACTCAACAAACATTTACCAGCACTTACTGTGAGCCAGGCATTGCTCTCAAGAGGCTGCACATCTGTGGGAAAGAGATTCCAAGAAGGTTCTGGAAGCCACAGGGCAGAGCCTGACCCTGAGGAGCCCAGGTTCGTGGAACCACCGTGGGTTTCTCCTTTCTCGTCGGAGCCACCCACCCTCCCTCCCCAGGGAACTCCGTTCAGGAAACTGATTGACAGTCCCCTCTGCCCGCCCCCACCCGCCACGGTCATCCTTGCCTGTGCAGGAATTCCATACTCTGTACTATAAACATCCGGCGACGTCCGTGGGAATGGGTTTGGGGGCTGCACAACGGGGGTAGGTGCAAAGTTACTGAAAACCGAGAGGAATGTGTGGATGTGGTGTTTACAGACTCTGCACCCCCGTCCACGCCCATGTGGGTGGCTGTGGTCTGAGGCGTTTGCGTGTCGATTAACATAAACCTGAAACTCGCCCGGGGCGGGGCCTGGGAAGGCGGGGAGCCCCCCCGCCTTAAAGTGGATGGAAGGGCCGGAGGTGGAGGAGAGCAGGAGGGGCTCCAACACGGGTGTCCCGCTGTCCACTGCACCAGGGAGGACCCGGGGGGGCTCGGGACACGGACGGCAGGGCCAGGTGTTTCGAGGTGCTCGGTAGTGAGGGGAGGGTGCTTGGAAACGTGTGAATTAGGGCGACCACGGCCAACGCCCTTTCCAAAGGAGCCAGAACCTCCCTCGTAGGAATGGCTTTTATTTTCGGTTAGGTGGTCGGACGTGACTTTTTAGAGGTGCACAGTACAGTGGTTGGTTTAAGAGACGTAAACACTGTGAAACGACAGCCCGGTCGGGGTGACACTCCCGCCACCTCGCCCAGCACGGCCACGCCGCGTGAGGTCCCCTCTCTCGGCCACCGTCCAGTACCCCCGGGGCGCCAGGCTGCTCATCGGCTCCCCAGCACGTGTCCCTCTCGGAACCGGAAATGTGCACCCTTTGACCAGCGGTCTCCCCGTTTCCCACGCCCGGCCCCTGGCGACCGCCATCCCACCGTCTGTGCCTGCGTCCAGGGTTCTCGGATGGCACCCATGGGCGAGACCCTCCCTCATCCATCCCGCTCGCTCCGCACAGCGTCCTCGGCTCGCCCACGGGCGGCGGACGGCGGCGCCGCCTCCTCTTCGCGGCCGGATGATGCTCCGTCGTGTGCAGGGCCCACGTTTCCCTTCTCCAGGCACTCGGCTGCTTCCACACCCCGCGACCAAGGCAGCGATGAACGTGGGGGTGCAGGCGTCTCTTCGCGAGGCCGACTTTTTTTCCCGCTGGGTGTATGCCCAGAAGCGGGGTTGCTGGGTCACATGGCAGTTCTATTTTTAATGTTTTGAGGGCCTTCCCCAATGTTTCCCATAGTGGCTGCACCAGCCACCCCAGTTCTCCTCATGGAGGGTGCGGGAAAATCTGGCACCTTCGGCCACAGAAAGCAAAGGGTCCCCCTCCTGCAAACTCTTCTACTCATCACCTCGTACAACTAAGGGGTGTGGACAAGGCCTGCGTGGGGCTGAATAGTGTCCCCCAAAATTCATGTTCACATAGAACCTCAAAATGTCACCTTACTTGAAAACAGGGTCTACAGGTGTCATAAGTTAAGACAACGCCACACTGGATTAGGGCCGGCCCTAAGGACAAGGCCACGTGAAGACACAGAGGCAGAGAGAGGAGGAGGCCGTGTGCCGACAGGTGGAGCGTGGGGTGCTGCGGCCACAGCCAGGGAATGCCCAGGCCCGCCAGGCGGAGGGGTGCGGGGAGAGAAGTCTCCGGCACAGTCCCCCCAGGGCCTCCCGCGGCAGCCTGACCCCACACTCTGGCCTCCAGATCTGGAAGAGAATGAATCCCTGTTGCTTCAAGCCATTGGGCTTATGGTGGCAGCCCCAGGACACGCACTCGTGGCCTCTGGTGGCCTGGTCACTCCCAGGGAACTGAGTCTTGAGACAGGTAGCCACGGAGAGAAAGCCCTTGGCCACTTTTGACCCTTGAGTGGGTCTTGTACTTTTTCCAGACTATTCTGCAGGCGCTGATTGAACGTGGCAGCTCCCTAACGTGCTTCTAATCAATGTCTTGTTTTCCACTTAGGTCGGACAGGGTCATTTATGACGACCTCGACCAAAGCACCCGGGCAGATGCGTGTTGTTGCTGCTGGGGTAAGTGTGGAAGCGAAGACGCTTTAGGCAGCAAGGGAACGAAACTGAAGTCAAACTGGAGAGAAACGAGAAGGAATTTACTGGCTCTTCCAAGTAAAAACTCCGACACACACCACGGCTGCAGGCACAGGCGGATCCAGGCGTCCTCGGGAGGCTGCCCGCCCCTCTGCTGGCTCACGAGGGGCCCCACGGCTCGGATTTCTGTCCTGCCTGTTCTAGGACCCCAGGAGCAAAGCGCCTGCTCCTCAGCGAGCTCCATAAAACCCCCCGGGAGCAACTCCGGCTGGATATGTTGGATTCCAGCCTTATCAAACAAGAGTCGCACACTCTTCCCAAAATAACCACGCAGCCAGAGGATGGGGCATGCTGACTGTCCAAGTCTGAAGGTCATCACATGCACGTGAGGTCAGCATTCCCCTCCGCAAACCAGACCCGTAACACCTGGGTCTCGTCTTGGCCAGCGAGAGCTCGGGATGTCGGCCAGCTGTCCAAGCTTGGGGTTTGGCAGGCGGCCAGCTCCCTTAGAAGCGTGGCTGCTTCTGAAGACACCCACCCATCGCTCCTGGGGTTCAAATCAAAGCCGAGTCACGGTCCTTCCAGTGACACCATGGCCAACGCCCCTTCCATCCCCCAGACCCCGGCTGGGTCAGGCCTGTGTCGGGCTTGTCCGGCTCGCCCCCCACGTGATAGGCAGGGGCGGGGCGCAGCGGGGGGCTGAAGTGGACCTGACCATCGGTGGCATGCCCGAGAATGGGACTGACCATCCGTGCTGCTAATAGGTGCACCGCCCGGCGACCGCAGGCCGGACTGAGAAAGAATCTCAGACCCCAGAACGGACGTCACGTGGTTCAACGCCATGACCAAAACAAGTGTTAATGGCTTGACTCACTACAGACAGAGCTGGAAACCCGGACCGGCCGTGCGGCCACCCGGCCAGACACTGCAGCTGGGGTCCTGTGCCGCTGGCGCTGGCTGCTCGGCTGAATCACTAACGAGCGGTGTGTCCCTCTGCATCTGGATTTACAGTTCCCCACCGGGGCTCACCTGGTCTGCCCTGTCCCCCGGTCACCGCTGAGGGGACAGATGGCTCTGGCCGTTGGGATAAGATCCAGCTCCTCAGGTGGGGCTTTCTCGGGCCAGCTGGCAGCACCCTGAACTCTGCCTCGAAGCAGGGGGGTCATCGCTCCCTACGGCTCAGGTGACTCGACTCTCAACCCTGTGGCAGGCAGGACCTCTCTGCATGGCTTGTTATTCCTGTTTTCCCATCATTCGGCTGCCAGAAGGCTGATTTTGCTCCTTAGGGAAAACCCCCTGGGACCTCTGAAATCCCATCCGTTTTACCCATTCTTCCAAGGCTCTGCTACAGGCTGACCCACGTCCCACCGAGAGTCATATGTTGGGGCCCCCAGCACCTCAAAATGTGGCTGTATTTGGGAACAGGGCCTTTAAAGAGGTGTCCGAGGTAAAATGGGGGTGGGCCCTAGTCACACGTGACTGTGTCCTCACAAGAAGAAGTCAGGACACAGACACACACAGAGGGACGACCACAGGGGGACACAGGGGAGATGCCGTCTGCACGCCGCGGAGAGAGGCCTCGGGAGGAAC
>JAQQSQ010002718.1:0-10392 GCA_028627145.1 Eidolon dupreanum | reverse complement strand
GGCCAGGTCCTGTAATTCTTTTTGTGAATAATAGGGCCAATTCTTCTTAGTCATCAGGACACAGCATTCTGAGTATGGCCTTAGGTTGTTCACTCTGAAGGCCAGGAGATAAAGTGGAGTTAGATCTTGAGAAAAGCACTTATTTATTTTGGCAGCATCTGACTCTGGTGAGCCCTCTTTCTGTTCTCTAGGCAAAGGGAGGCTACTCTCTTCCAGCAAGGCGGAAAAGGCCGTTTCTCTAGGCTCAGACACTTCAGGGGAACTGGAATATCTCAAAGATATTCACACAGATGTCTGAATTTCAGTTCTCAGAGTCCAAATCTTTCCTCATCAGAGTCCTATCTTCTGTGCAAGAGGCTTCCAGAGCTTGTGAATTGAGCTTCTTTATAATTCTGTTTTCCACCATCAAGTAGTCAAATTGAGTTTTCATAAGTCTTTTCCCTAATTGTAGGTGATAAGAATATTTTTAAGTGCTGCTTATTTGATTTTCACATCTTGAGTGGGAAATTATCTGGCCTGAAACTGTTATTTTCATCCTTTAGACTATTAATATTTTTTAACAACAACCAACTTCATAGTACTATAGTTATTGTTCGTCTTTTAGAGATAACTGAATAATCCAATGCACGTTTTTCACCTCTACGTCATCTCAGTTCACAGCAGGCAGGCTTAGTAATTGTAATGCTAGGGTGTGCTAGTGGTTATGACCACTCTGATCTACCAGCAGTGAATTCTCCTTGCTATTTTCGCCGTGAGTGATCTGATCCCCGAATATTATCCCAAGATTTTGCCAACCCATCACTCAAGCAAGTTACTAGCATTAACCCTCATTCAAAAATGAGAAAAAAACCTCAATCTTTCAAGGCATTTGCAAAAAAGGTAATTAATTATGGCTATGTAAGTAATAATCTAACAAAAGTTGTTAGAATCACTTAACCTATACAAAATTTACTAAGGTATTATAAACATGCAAAAACTTTTTGTTTAATATAGTTTCAGTATATAAATATAAAATTATTATATTTAATTCAAACTATTTTATCTGAAAAATCTCAATGATTCTGAATTAATCAATCCACTTATACATCTGCTTCAATAAGTTAATCATACCAAAGATGACATTGTGGGATACAATTGCCAAAAAATTATGGACAATCATGTTACAAAAAGATAACCTTTAGAAACTGCTTGCTTTAGGATTTTAACCATCCCTTATATTTTGAACACAGGAGAAAACTTTGTGAAGAACAGATCCAACTTCCCTAAACCTCGAACTAGTACAGAGTTCTGTAAATACTGGCTACAAGACTATGGGTCAATTCACTTAAGAAATCTGGATCTCTGTGGATTGGGTTAGGGATAAAGTTCAGAGGCAACTTCCTTTATGAATGCAAAGAACTATTGTACACTGGTTTTTTATATGCTAAGCTTGATCTTCCGGGAAGAGGACAGGACTCTGAGAAAGTGCCCATGAGTCTGTGTCGTCAAGGCAAGGCTGGCCATTTAGTGGTTGGAGTGTCACACACTATTTCACTGTAAAAATAAATTGACCTTCTGAATCTCAATATTTTCTCAAAAATGAGGAAGTCCTTTACTTAACACTATAAAACTTGAAGTCAAGGCACGAGGCTACATATTTTTATATGTTCTCTGTTGCCGTGAGAAAATAAATTGCTGTGTTTTTATTTCCATCTTTATTTCAGAGGCTTATATATGGCAAGAAAAGATCTGACTTATTTCTAGATATTTTGTTAGAGTGAAATGCTTGTCCTCTCTGACTCCATCTCGTTCCAGCCTGCTTTGTGTCTATGGCCTTCATGTTTAATAACTTCTGCTTCGCCTTATACATGGACATGTTAATCATTGGAGGAATTCTGCTTGCGGCTCGAATTTTACTGAAACAGCCTCAAAACAAAAACTGCCCCTTTTAAGGAGATAAGAGAAGTATATACAAAAATATTGATGATTTATAAAGGATTTTCAAGAGCTTTGTGACTGGACTCACATCACCCAGAGTCAACAGACTAAGAACAAAAAACTATCACAACTTTTTTTTGGACTCCTTCTGATGCCCAGATGTCTGTTGCCATCAATCTGCTCTTGCCCCCTCTTCTTTTTCCCTACCTTGACATAAAAGAAACCTGGGTTTTTACATTTTTTAGATGGTTCTTTAGAACATTAGTCCAGCATCTCATTGTCTTGCTGGCTTTCGACTAAAGTTGCTTTCCTTGCCCCAACATCTTGTCACTTGACTTATTGGCTCTCTTGTGGCCTGTGGTATGAACTTGAACTTGGGTATAGTTTGACAAAGAAATATGGGACAAGGAATTTATACAATTCTCTCTCCTCCAAAATGTCTGTAAACAATTTGGAGATATCAGTAAAGAAACAGTTACCTGAGATCTGCAACACTGTAACATTACTAATGATAATAATAATTTAAATTCTTCAAAGTAATCTGCTGTTTCACATTTGAATTTACTGCTGGTAATGTTGCCCAAATGTTCAGTTTGGTCTATGTTCAAAAAGTTCACTGTTTTATTGTGATTGTTCTGAGGTGCTACCCAATTATTTCCTGTTTACCTTTTCTGACTTCATCATCATCATCATCATCATCATCATCATCATCCCTTAAAATCAGGCTATGAATATTGCTCTAGTGATTGGCAGCAGCAGTATTACTATCCATGATAGAAGATCTCCTATGATGTCTGTTCTGTGCTGAATGCTTTTCCTGCATATTCTACATTTACAACAACTCTGTGAGGTAAACACTGCACTGAAGAACAAACAAAAAACCCAAAAAGTCATTAACTCAAGAATTTATTAAGAATGCCAAAATATGGGGTGCAGTTTAAGATGAGTGCCTACAAGGAGCAAGAATTGAAAGGTTTTCTAAACTTTGAGTGGAGAAACACTCAAATTTTAGTTTTGTTCTAAGAATTGTTCTCTGTTCAGATTCACAGGAAAGTATGTCTTAATGAATTAAATTAATAACAGGAGAGAATGTGGAAATAGGAAGGTAAGATCTCAGAGCAACAGCAATTGGCAACTCAATTTGCATTTAGGACTAAGGAGTGGGGAGGGATATTTGGAATGAAGATTCTTTGGGCATAGCTCAGAGGTGGTATTTTGATTTCCTATGATTGCTGTGACAAGGAAAAAATTCTGAGTTACCTTAAATTAAATTACAGTAGTCCAGAGAGTGGAAGGAAGAAACAGGAGAGGTAAATCAGTTAACAACTGCAGGGTAAACCCAACAAAAGATTGCCAACTGTTCTTTACCTTGGAACTGTGAACTAACTTTCAGGTGGACATTAAGATGCTTGAAGACAGTCATGGTACCAGTTTGTACATTTGAACTTGAGTAGCTTCTTTAACCTGAGAACTATTCAATCACTGAAACATATTTATATTAATATATCTTACTTTCATACAAGAAAACCACGAGAACTGCATTTCTCACAATCCATTAGGATTTTTTTTGTATGTCTAGTAAAGATGGAATATGAAGTATTCAAAGACCTGATAATGACAACATGTGGCACAGAAAATTATTTTCACATGATATAGATTCTTTGTCCTCTAGGCAAGTTACTTAAAACATAAAAATAAAGTACTTCACAGCCGTATCAAAGAACATACAAAAATGTCAAGAAAACTTCATTCTTATAGCAGATGAGAGAAAACTAAGTTTTGGTTTTACTTAAGTACGCCTCATTGCATGGGTTGGGGAATCCCATTTCTTTTAGGGGATCAAGAGAAGCTTTCCAGAGAAAGTGTTGTCTGACATCATCTAACCTGTCTCTATTAGATTCTCACTGCTGCCCTAACAAATCACCACAGACTGAGTGGTTAAGGAACACACAATTATTATTTTAAAGTTTTCTGGGTCAAAAGTTTTATGTAGGTCTCACTGGGCTAAAGTCAAGGTGTTGACAATATTGCATTGCGTCCTGAAGGTTCTAGGAAAATAGTAGTTTTACTGCTTTTTCTACCTTCTGGGAATGCCCACATTCTTTGACTCATGCTCCCCTTCCTCCATTTTCAGTGCAGCAAAGTTGCACATCTCAGACCATTACCTCCTAGTCACAGCACTCCCTGACCACATCCTAGAAAATCCTACCAGATCATGTCATCTCAAGGTCCTCAAGCTAATCACATCTGCGAAATTCCTTTTGCCATGTAAGGCAGCGTAGTCACAACTTCCCAGGACTTGGAGATAGACATCTTGGGACTATTATCTGCCTGCCATCCCATCTCCTCTGATGTCACATTTTCTTCTGTGTGAAGTGTCATTCCAGCCTAGTTGAGTGATCCTGCCTCCCTTCCTCTATTTATTCCCTTTTCCAACCTGGAATGTTTTTCCTGTTAACTTCAGAGTATCTCAAACTATTTAATGTGTTTGCAGACTAAATCCTCTTATAAAATTATTCCCAACCACTTCAGCTCACAATGATCCTGCCTTTTTCTAAAATCCTGTGCTAAGTTTTGCCATGAACCAAGCAAATGATACTTTGAACTGTCAGTTCTCTTTTAATTCCTAGTTCTGGTTCTGCGACTTTACTCTAGTTTCATAAAAATGATGAGACATTAATGAGCACTCATCATGGGGTGTGTGCACTCATTAGTATGATGAGTATAATAATTCATCAGGTCTTCCAATGTCTTTGTGAGCAAAGTACTATTATTATCCCCATTTTTCAGATGATGATATTGAGGCACAAGGAGGTAACAAAAAAGAAACTAAAAAGAAGACAAACAAAACAGAACAAAACAAAACCTACTTGTTCAGATGAATAAGTTGTAGATCTGGCTTTGAATCTATGCCTCAGGATCCAGAGAGCACACCACTTCACTTCATCCAGGCTGCTGCTCGGTATTTAACACATCACTCTCTGTGGAGCAAAGTGGATCTGTTGCTGCAAGGAAATTCTCGAAGGGAAGAGAGCATTATTTTTTCAGGAATCCTCTGATTGAGGAAATGGGAGTAATTGGGAGAAATTGGGAGTAATGCCAATGAAATCACTCTAATTTTTTCTCTGAGGAATAAACTCTTGAGGTTTTAGTTCCTCAGATACGTGTTTCTACATCATTTAAAAATATAGGTACATGTGTCTCTGATTTTGTTACGGACATGTCAGTGTGTAAGCCTCATCAGTATGGAAACCTATCATCTCTACAAAATGCTCAGGATGCCATTTTTGTTGTAGAAGGTCAGTACCAAGAAGGAAATTCAATCTTTCAGATTGACTTTTTGATGAAGAACAGAAAACCCTGGCCTTTGCCATTCATCTTGAAGCAGTTAAAAGGAAAACAAAGGATTGCCTTGAAGATGTAAGTATCTCTCATTTTGATAAAAAAATTAGAATTAGAATGGAAAGACTTCAGTTGACCTAGACTTTTGTGAATGTGAACTCACCACCTAGATACTCCAAAGAATGGTCTTTGGTGTTTCATACAGCTCCTCAGGATAGTAACCCACTGATTTTTTGAACTTTAAAATCTGAACTTGTTTATTTGAATTAATGGTTGGTGGAAATTTTTCACTGGCATTACCTTTTATCTCGAATCCTCTATTTTTAGTTTGCAGTGTCACTCAGTCTTCAGGTTGGTCAAAGAGTAAATATATCTAATCTCTTATTTAGAGTGCCGTTTTTGTAAACATAACAATGATTACCATTTGTTACTGTCTAATCTTCTCCATGACAAAAAAGCCATCAGATATTTGTATACATTTTCCTTTCTAAACCTTTATAAAAGGAATGGATTAGTAACTGCAAATATAAATGCTGTATTAGTAATATCTGCATGTTATTATCCATTTCGATCAAGACAGGAACTGAAAGGGCTTCATCTAAGTTCTGGTTAGCATATCCCAAATCTCCATTTTTAGAATCTGAAATTTTCATAATTTCTTATAATGAACAAACACAATATATTCCTAGGTGGGTGTTATTATACTATCATGTAGTAAAGATGAAATACAGATGAAATCTCATTTAAATACAATTTTATAACCCAAAGGAGTTTTAGATTTGTAGTTGAACCCCTTTTTTGGTTTCAGAAGCTACTGAATTACATCCTCATACATCAGAAAATCATGAATGAATGGCCCTAATTTACATGGTACTTGTGCATAAATGGCAGAAACCAGTACTTAAAATACATTCAACCACTCCATAATCATAACTGCCTTAGACTTGTATAAAAAAACTTGTAGTTAGTTTAAAGAACTATTTCGTATGTGCCAATTGATTTTTAAAAGTTAAAATGTATTTTTTATTTGTTATATAGGTTATAAGTGAACAATGGAAGAGAGGAATCAGACGACAGTGACTGAATTTCTGCTTTTGGGTCTCACAGATCATCTCCATCAGCAGATTGTCCTCTTTGTCATGCTTTTCTTCATTTATCTTGTCACACTGGGGGGTAACTTGGGCATGATCACTCTCATATGGATTGATCCCACACTGCACACACCTATGTACTTTTTTCTCAGCCACTTGTCCTTTGTAGACACTTGTTCCTCTTCTTCCATTGCCCCTAAGATGCTCTGTGACATCTTTGCAGAAAAAAAAAGCATCTCTTTTATGGGTTGTGCTGCACAGTTGTGGTTCTCTGGTCTCTTTGTGGCAACGGGATGTTTCCTCCTGGCTTCGATGGCATATGACCGGTACATGGCCATCTGTAAGCCCTTGTTGTATACACTCATTATGTCCCAGAGGGTCTGTATGCAACTGGTAGTAGGGCCTTATGTCATGGCTTTTGTAAGCACCATGACTCACACAGTTCTCACTTTTGGCTTACCCTTCTGTGGTTCAAATATTATCAATCACTTCTTCTGTGATATTTCACCAGTGCTTTCACTGGCATGTGCAGACACCTGGATCAATGAGTTAGTGCTTTTCATCTTGGCTGGAGCTATTGTAGTATTCAGTGGCCTGATCATCGCGATCTCCTACGTTTGCATCCTGGTGGCCATCTTGAAAATCCAGAGTACGAGGGGGAGGCGAAAAGCTTTCTCAACATGTTCTTCACACCTGGCAGCTGTCTCCATCTTATATGGAACTCTTTTCTTTATCTATGTTCTGCCTGACTCAGGTTCCTCATTAGATATCAATAAAGTGATTTCTCTATTTTACACTGTGGTCATCCCCATGGTGAACCCCCTCATCTACAGCGTGAGGAACAAGGAGGTGAAAAATGCATTCAGAAGCAAGATTGGAAGGAACAAACAATTTCTAAACGGTAGATAAGAAAACATTTTAATTTTGCTGCATCACAGGTGTAGTGATGTGATTCAATGACGTATGGTGAAAGAAAACTGCACTGAGAATTAGAAGCTCTCTTTAATTCCTGATTCTGACAGACACCATGTCACTTGTATACTGGAAGTGCAGTTCATGTTCTTTTTTTCAGTCTCCTCCATGTGAAATGATGCCACATACAAAATAATTTTCAGTTATAGTAAAGGTGTAAATATCATTTATGCCAGAAGAAAATCCAAGAGATGTTTTATATGTTCTTATATGAGGAAAGACATTTTATTTTAGACAGAAAAACAATGGTTTTAAGAAAAGATCAAAAGTTTTTTAACAAAGATTTTATAAACCTTATTAAAAGTTGAACAGTGGAAAGTCAAAGAACATTTGCAAAAGAAGTAACTCACAATGAGTGATGTCCTAATATAAAAGTTTTGGAACACAAACACAGACACACACACAGATATGCGCATATGCAGCACAGTAGAGAAATGAACCAAAGAATGGGTGAGTTAAAGATGCATTCTGGAGGAAATTTGAATGAAATAATTGACCAATAGTTAAGTGGGATAGAATTGTCTTTATGGTGCACTGTAGCTGTTGGTATTGAATGTAAAGTAAAATGAACACTAGACTAAAAATCAGAAGTCTGGCTCCGCCAGTTCTCAGATTATTTGAAAGCTGGAATAGTTTTTTAAGAATTTTTCAGCCATAGTCTTGTTCTATGTGACATCATTAAGATTCAGAATAATACCGAGGTGGATGAAGAATGCGAATATACAAATGTACTAGAACAAAACGTAGGTAAATATACAATTGTGGGTAAACATGCAATTGTGTGTGAATACTATTTAATTCAGACCTTAAAATTAAAAGTTATTATAGAATAATCAAAGCACTGTGAGCAATATTAAGAGCCAAATAATAAAATGAGAGATAATTTTGTATATGTTTCAAACAATTAGAAAATCCCCCAATATTTAAGGAAATGTCCATAATTCACAAACGATGATGAAAACAATAGATAAATGCATAAATGAATAAACAATTCACTGAAATGGAAATATAAATTTTCACAAATTGTGTGGAATAAATGTTCCACATCATGATCTGTCAAGTAAATGAAATGAAATGAGATTACAATGCAGTGCCTTTCAATGCAGAGGAATATTAAGAGTTTTCAATGAGGGTGAAGTTCCTGTTTGATTATGTACACTGCTTTTATTCCTGCTGATAGGATGAACTGAAGATAGGATGAAATACTACATTTCTCCAAAAAAATCTGGTAGTTTCATTTAAAACGATAACCTCATATGGCATTTGACCTAGAAATCCCTCCTGTAGAAAACTAGACTACAGACATGTAAGTGCCAGTCCATGAGAGTATGTCTATTTCAACATTATCTGAAGTGGCAAAGTGGCAAAGAAAAATAACAGAAATAACTAGAATATCCATCATGTGAAATCTCATGCAGCGATGAAAAGACTGAATTAGGTAATGACATACTAAGCTGGAGAGAATTATCTATCGTATGTTGTAACAGTTAGGTGAAAAAAAAATCAAGTCGAAGATCAATGTGTAGCACTGATTATTAAGGAAAAGGGCAAAAGCTCTGCAATGAATAAAATGTCATGTATATGCATGTGTAAATGGACATAAAGAGAACCATAAAGAATACACGACAATCCTTTGACTGTGATTACTTCAATGAGAGTGGCATTGGAGGTAGGAGAGGGGAGTTTTTATCATACACATTTGAATCATTGCTTAATCATGCCCTCTGGTCCTACTGGGGCTTGATTAAGATGTACCATTTTCATCTTATGATGGATAGCTGCTGTGCCTATCTGACATTAATTATTGGAGGATCTGCCAGGACCCAGCTCATGTGGCAGGCCTGGGTTCATTCTCACGTGATGCCCCTTGTGCAAGTGTTCTCTGTTTTCCTGGGCCCAGAAACAGCCCAAGAATTCTTTCTCAAAAGTCATAACATTTTTCATTGCAGAAGGCATAGAATTTCCTGATTTATTCTCCTTTGCGTTATTCTCCCACTGAAGTTTGTCATAAGCTCCATACTGCTTCTTTTTCTGCCACTACAATTTGTATTATAGTGTCATGTGGCCCAAGTGGCACTACTGCTCGCACTGCAAATGACACTGACTACAGAGCTGTTCCTTTCCCTACATCCCACTTAACGCTGGCAGCCTCTGTGTCGTGGTGTACACGGGCAGAGAACTATCCCTGGTGTGGTATATGTTGCCTCCCAATCCCAAAGAGGGCTGTCTTTCTTCATGAATTTTACTTTGGAGGACATGTTCTAGCATGCCCCTAATGGCCTGAGGTGTGAAAACAGCCAAAATGTCACGTTCCTAAATCTTCATAGGGTTTATCTCCCACCTATGGAAAACGTATTCTACCAAGGTCTGTATTGTTCTAGCAGTTGCTTGTATAACATGCTCTATCAGTATAATATTATCAATATAGTGATGTCAGACTCAGTGTTGCAGGTATGGGCCAGATATCTTAGGGGTCAGATATCTACAGACTAACTTAAAGAGGGTAGGAGAGTTAACATACCCCTGAAGCAATGTTGTAAATGAATATTGTTGTTCATCTCACATAAACATAAATGGTTTCTGATTCTTTTTTTCTAATGATAATGGCAAAGAATACACTCCTCAAATCATTGACTGTACACCATGTACCGGAGACCTCACATATGGTCTCCCGTATAGTATGGTGCTGCTACTGAGCTGCTACTTGGTTGAACTTGAAGCAGTTACAGCCATTCTCTAGGAATGTCTGGATTCTTGAGGGGTCAGACTGCTGAGCTAGATCCATATCAGCATCCCTTACTCCTGAGCTGCTCACCAAGTCGAAGTCTCTCTCTCAAGTGTTTTTCTTTATTGCTCTCGGGGAAGGAGTGCCCTCTCAGGGAACACTGATGCCTTCTTTAGTCTGATAGCATAGATATTTTTAAGCATCTCTACATCTCTGAGCTTTGAGGCTCCTTCTTCTACACTGTGCCATGGAGGTAATGGGATCTCTACCTCACAACTGTAGGCTCTTAGGTTTTCAAAGATTCAAGGACCCATTTCCACAGCTCATGAGGATCAGCTCCTGGTG
>JAQQSQ010000271.1:0-14838 GCA_028627145.1 Eidolon dupreanum | reverse complement strand
AAAGAAAAGGGAGAGAAGGCAGCAGGGTTGTCTTGACACAGCTGAGCTGATTCGCTGGCCCGACTGGGCCTTCACGACAGAGATGAGGAGATATTTTCAAAAGCAAAATATTGCTGCATGGTACTCCTTGTTAATGTTGACCCAACCTCCGAAGTTCCTGTCGAGTGTGGTCTTGACCGAACCCGCTAGATTTATTCTAGAATTGAGTATTCATGTATTAAAATCCCGATTCCCCTATAGGTTTGAGACAAATCACAATCTATTTAAACATTTTCGAGTCTGTTCGATTTGTTTAAGTCTTGCTTGTTTATTTCATGGCGGAGATGGGAAATTTGCATTCGGAAAAAAACAGGCAGCTGGTGAGTGATGTTCTCTCGACCTAACAGGTTAGTAGGAAGTTAACATGGTGGGGGGGGACAGGGGGAGGAGGGGGCGGGGTTTTCACCAGAGTTTTCTCTTAGTATTAAGGAGAACTTTAAAACTGTCCTTGCAAAAAAATATATATATCTTTTCCAAATACGTTAAATGTCATAGTCTAACACGGTACATCTTAAAGTGAAAATACAGTCCCATGTGATATTAGTAACTAACAAAATAATCATTTCTGAGCAGGGAGAAAAAAGTCAGGCACTATGTGAGAGAAAAATAAGTGGTTAGAAAAATAGTATTTTCATATTAAATTTTCGAGTGTTATTTTATTATCACTTGCTGCTCCTTGGTATTATCGTGAAAACTATAGAAAAATGCAGTACCTACTTGTACTGGTAATAAAATTACGTTTCCTTGATCTATTATTTTTCTGAAATAACAAGAGCAAAAATGTGTCTTCTCTTGGCACAGAAATGGCCTCTTACACAGTCAACAACATTTCCCTCAACTGCTTTATTCCTCTACATTTTTTTACTCTTTCTATACTTTTGCTGCTTTCTTTTGGTTTGTCAGGCAAAGACACTAAAACAAACAAAAATGTAAAAGACAATGAAATGATGAAGGAGATAGAATGGCCAAAGGAGAAAACAGGAAAAATATAAAATGAATTATATAGAAATAATACTTAAAAGCGTTGATCACAAATTAAGACATATTTTTTTAAATCACAAAGTGAATCAGCAAATACTTAGGCAAGTTCCAAATATAAATACTTTCTTTATTGAAAGTAAACTATTTGTGGTGAACTTAATCTAAACACGAAGTTAGTAGAGTAGTCACTGACAACCGCTTAACAGTTAACATCACAGTTAATTTCTTAAAGAGAAAGAACTATGTTTAAGACATTTATTATAAAAAATTATGAGTCCAGGAATAGTGCCTATATTCATTAGAATAAGAAATATTTGATATTACAGAGATTATCAGTGTAAGGCCGGAAAATTAATGATATAATTTTTTTAGGAGGAAAATGGTCAGAAATGGGTTTAACTGAGTTAGTCTCATAAAAGATTGCAAGTAGTCAACATACAATCTGCAAAGCTGATCATTCAAAATCAAGATATTACTCGAAGCCATTGATCCATGGGAGTGACACACAAAAGTGAAACCGATTGTGAGAAGTCGTGTGAGGGCAGACTTTGGAGAGAGTCAGAAGGCAGAAGGAAAACATTACACATTATAAATCTATTTTGATGTTTTGACCCTCCCTACATGCGTTTTTCGTTATGACACAATTTAAATCAGTTAAATAAGGCAACAAAATACTGACACTTGCTTTCGATCAGGCTTGTAAAACGGATTTAAAGGCGATACTAACAGTGTAATAAAGCTTCGATTTTTAGAAGATAAGGCATTGTAGTCAATGCATCGCCAAGCTACCGCAGGCCGTTGGGGCCTAGTCTGAAAGATCCTACAGCCAAGTGAAGAGGACAGCCATTGGCCCTTGCAACAAGACGACGACCACGTATAAATATGTGTAAACCAGTAAACACACACAGGTGGCACAGAGACCCAGGTCACGTTCGCGTAATGCTGTTGCATCACCTCGTTATTTAAAAAAATCGGTAAATGTACAAAAAGGAATAAAATATTTATCCTGTATTTAATGCTTTATCTTAAGACAGCCACCTTGTTGATTGGGAGTTCTTACATTTAAGCTAACATTGAAGAAACATGCATGATAAAATAGGATGGCATAATCCCATAGCCTCTGAGGGAATGATTAAATCTACGCAAACTATAACCATTAGGTGAAAATCAGATGGCCACGTTGCAGTGAGTGGATAAGGACAGCACCTGAATGTATTATTGCAAACATCTACAAAAGAAATGGTTTCTCTGGACAGGGTGCTATAGGGATCACCAAATTCTATATATAAAATGTGATTGTTAAAAAGAGAACTCAAAATACTCATCCAGGCTCATTCCCAGGAAATATGAGGATTAAACAACACTTGGGGTTGAAGTGAGCAAATTCAGAATATGAGAAACTACAGTATACTAAACTTGGTGATTCAAAAATAATTTCCAAATAACGAATAGAGGAAGAGTGACGTATAAAATAAAAGGCCTAAGAGACAGGGCAACCAATGAGAAGAACTAGTTCACTTCTTGATCTGAATAATCTATATAAAATGGGTTTTAATAGTATTGGAGTTATTGTTAATTTTATTATCAATATTTTAAATAATTTGAATTTTTGCTTTTATTTTTTTAGTAATAAAATCTTTACAGAAAAATTATATCAGCAATTGACTTCAAAATAATCCATCGATTTGAGTCCGTGAGAAGAAGGTGAGACAGTCAGAAGAAATGGACGGAAATAAAAAAGAAAACAACACTGGGGATGAATTTATATTGTTGAAAGGAATAACGAGTACTTGAGGGTTTATTGTATTTACCTTTCTACTATGTATATACTTGTGATTCGCCACAATAATGTTTTTAAAATAACATATTCACTGTGGAATTTAAAGTACAGGGGATAAAAAGAAAATAAAAATCACCTATAATCCCTTCATTTTGAATATTCAGCCTTATTTTTTATTATTTCATAATGAAATTATCGTCTTATTATATGAATGTTACACCTTGATTTTTAAAATTAAGACAATTTCATGAGCATTTTTCTAAGTTATTACAATGTATCAAACATATATTTAAATTTTTAAAAACTGAGTCATAAAGTGAGCCTAACAGACATATGCTAGAACAATAAGTACAAGAAATAGAAAATAAACTTAAATAAAACTACATAAAAATTAAACCTAAATGTGGAAATATGTTAGAATTTTAATTGTCCCAGGAAATCATCTTATCTGATTTAAAGAGAACATGCAAAGCAAAACAGGTTTTGTAGGGCTTGATAATTTTCTTCTATTTGGTCCCCGTTGCATTTAATTTCTTTAACTTTATGTACTGATGAGCAACATTTAAATTAATATCCCTTCATCTATTGAAGAATATTCTTTGGAAATTAAGGAATGAGGCTTATGATGTTTTATGAGTGATTATCACACCTAATAATAAAAATAGGAGAATTAAGCATCTAAGAAGAGAAGCTGAACGTACGTTATGGTTAAAGATTTTCTTTGAGACATCTAGAGAACCGTAATTGCCATTCCTTTGGCTTAACGCTTTATTTATGAACTTTTATTATGAATAGAAAATGTTGATTATATTCTGTAATAATCACAACCTATGAGCTCCATGATTCAAGCCAGCACGATACCAAAAACAAACCACTGTAGGTCAATGTCAAGTACATGTCGCTACTGGAAATTGTGACACCTTCCAACAGCGCCAAGGAGGTGCCTGTCTATTGAATTTTTTTGAACGCAGAAGTGATTTAAACTGCAATAGATAAACCCATCGAAGTTATCTGCTTCAGCTTCTGAACTTTTTCAGAGAAGCCAGGCTTTACTCACTCTCAGGAATAACAATGCTCTCCGATCAATGTCAGCTCTGTGATCTTTTCTTTCATTTTTGGCCCTCTGAGGAGAAACCATTCTTATGAATTTAAAAACCTGGGCCACTCTATTGTTATCAATTGTAGAGAGTTAGCTGAAGAAGGAAACTTATGATCAATTAGGAAATAATCATTTAGTCCCCACAGAAAAGTAGTACTGTGAAAATTATCTAGCAAGGAAATTTACTGGGCTCCACTGAAATTAAATTATTCCAGTAAGATTCAATTGGGTAATAAGAGTAATGATTTGTTTTCATGTAACAGATAACCTCTAAGAAGTGACACTGAAAAGTTCTCTATAGATTTTTTGAAATCACTTAATTCTCACCACATGCCTTCCTCATAAAGATATTATAGATTGGAAAAGTTATTTCTAATTTCCTCTTTGAATGGCAAGAATGGCACTCACGGAGAATGCGACACTTTGAGTAAGAGAAACTTGGAAACAAAATCTTTGTCCCTTTACAACCACCATCCTGTGGCAAATCTCTTAGAGCCTCGGTGACTCTCCTGCCGAACGGGAGGGTTTTTTGTTTGCTTGTCAGTCTTTTTGAGTGACGCTCCCCTGGCCCAGGTCCTTACTTCCCAGTCGCAGGCTGGTCAGCCCTCTGCTGAGCCCCCCCAGGACACTCTCTGCCTAGCTCCTAAATTCTCTAGTGCCTCTTTCTTTTCTCCAGCAGTCTGTCCTGTGAACTCTGTTCTTATTTCCTGTTTGTTTGTTTTATTGACAGTAACGACCCCAGTGGATGTGAGGTGGTATCTCACTGTGGTTTTGATTTGCACTTTGCTAATGATTAGTGATGTCGAGCATCTTTTCATGTGCTTGTTGGCCATATATATGTCTTCTTTGGAGAAAGGTCTATTCTAACCCTTAGGTCATTTTAAAATCTGGTTATTTATTGATTATTTTTTCTGTTGTTGAGTTGTAGAAGGTCTTTATATATTGTGGATAGTAACCCTTTATAAAATATATAATTTGCAAATATTTTCTCCCATTTCTTGGGTTATCTATTCACTACGTTGATTGTGCCTTTTGATGCATGGAAGCTTACAATTCTGATGAAATCCCACTTGTCAATTCTTTTGTTTGTTTTTGTTGCCTGTGCTTTCGGAGTCACATCTAAGAAGTCATTGCCAAATCAAGCTTTAGCTGTATGTTTTCTTCTTAGAGATTTACAATTTTAGCTCCTGCAATTAGATTTTGATTCACGATGAGTTGATTTTTATAGATGGTGTAAGGTAAGAATCCAACTTTGTGTTTTTGTATGTGGAATAGGAGTTGTTTTAAAGAGAGCGTGTGGGTGTGAAGCACTATTAATACATCTCAGTTGTCAGCTGATAACTATTACTTTTCTGAAACAAAAAACAAACAGTTATTGTTTGTAGAAGATATGTTTTCACGATTTCCTTTAAATTTACATCCAACATCCTTTGGAACGCTTCCTGTATTTGTAGAATTCCTAATGTTAAGAGTCCTACCTCCCAAAAAAATCAGTCAAAAGTGTAATTTTCCAGCCTCCCTTGAAGACGGAGCACACCAAACAGATGACCCCACATGAGTATTTGGTGTAGAAGAGCAGAAAAGATGGAGCTCGGGGTGACACATCCTGGGGCTTGGAGGGAAAGCTGATGAAACATCTGGCTGTACGGGGCTGCAGAGTTTCCAGAGACAGTATCTTTTCCCAGATCATAAGTGTGAGCATCATACAGCTGGGCATATTCTTGGCTGTGGGAATTCTAAGCCTGCTCCGTATAACCAGAGTGACTTCTATCCTTGTCAACTAAGAATATGAACTGATTCCGGAAGGGTCACTGCTCATTGATAAAGTGAGAGAAATAAACCTTGACTTGAACTCAGAGTAACAAACAAAATCATAGAAAGAGGAAGTGCGGCAGCCAAGGCAAAGGACGGTAGATCGGGATGGCGAGGTTGCCGTGTGCTTTCTCCTCACATTTGACTCACTCTAAACACCCGCTGCCTCATTCCCTTTGTTTAAGGGCCATGCACTTGGTTGACCTTAAGTAGCCAGATATTTTTCCAGTAAAATGGGTTATTTGGGAACAACAAATAATTACAATTACCTACATGTCGTCTAATGACAAACGATGTGCAAGTCCAGAGAAAGGCGGGAGAGGAGGCTCTTTTATGGATGTGGGAGAGGCCAGTGGGAAAGGAAGTGTCCATTGGAGGAAACCAAAAGGTCCAAGCATAGCGACTGCTCATTGGCTGAGTCCTGGCAGCCTTCCATTGGCTGAGCTGTTCCTAGGCAACAAGGAAGCTCTTCTCCATCCTGCTGAGGTAGTAAAGGTATCTAGACTGGAAGGTAGGAAATTAAACTATTTCCATTTGCAGATGACATGACCTTGAATTGAGAAAATTTTAAGAAGGCACAAAAATGGAAAAAATAGATTCCTAGGGATAGAAATATATTAGTGCTTTCCAGGCACTGCGGGGAGGGAGATACTAAAAATATCTCCTAATGAGCCCTGGGTTTCTTTTAAGGCTGATGACCACATTCTGGAATTAGTTGGTGTTGATGGTTGTATAGCTTTACGACCACATTAAAACCTGTTAAACTGTACGCTGTGAAAGGGTGACTTTTATATGTCGAATATATCTCAGCAAAGCTGCCATTACAAAATACACAAGGTCATAGTTAGTAAAAAAAAAAAAAAACAAAGTTGTGATTCAGGCCTGTGTCTAAAATGATGTTTTTATTATAACAAGTGGTTCTGAGGAGGTACTACACTCATTAATGAGAGACGCTGAGCCTGAGACTAAGAATGATGAAAGAATACGAGCACATTCACAGAAGGACCTGGAAGGTGGGTGCAGAGTGAGGTCTGCCAGTCCTCACAGAGGCCGCTTACTTCCTCACGGACCTTCTGCAGAACAAACAAATCCCAAGGACAGAACCTGAATTTGTATCCGGTAATATCCTTTACACACAGTTCTCTCCGTTTCTGAATTTAGTATTATAAGCAACACAAGGTAAATTTTGTTCTCAGGACTTTTAGCCATCAGTGCTGATTCTCTGACAAAATTCAATTTGATTCAGTTTCTTATAATTACTTTGAATTTTTTAGAAATGTTCTACTTAATTTTCATTTCTATCATCCATCCACTCAACCTTTGAATATTGGACATCTACTATATGCCAGGACGTATTCTTGGCACGGGGTGAAATGAAGTATTTTACTTTTATTTCCTTTTTCTTAAATGTTTTTAGAAGATAGTTATAGCTTATAACCCCTGTAAGACACTAGTGCTAGCTTCCCGTTAGAAATAGTTACATATTCACAAAGTATTTTGTCCATCTGTGAATACATTCTGGAAAGGTACTGAGACAAAAAATAGAACTATTAAAAAGATTTCATTGTTATTTTGAAAACGTTTAACTATAAATGAGTAAAATAAACATGTGGTATATTTATATAAACACACAGAAACACACATGCATGTCCATGCGGGTACTACCAAACTAAAAACCAATTTCGAAACATTCACTTCATCCCATGTAGTTCTCAAATCTGGCACTAGTCCTTAGATGGTTAATTACTCAGAATGGAAGCCATACTCTCCTGGTTTCTTCATTACTCAATCTTGATTCGGCTTCATTTCCTTTTAAGGTTCATTGAGATTAATGACGCACTCCATTTAGCCCAACAAAAGAATTCTAATTCTCTGTACATTCAGAGTTTGTTCTCTTGTGATTTAAGTCATCTTTTTAAATAGAGCCTTAAAATATGCTAGTTTTTGATAGATGACACAGAGGCCAAAAGAAAAGGTGATAGCAGGACATCTTTAAGTGAGTTATTAGAGAAATACATTTTCTAAATAGTTTAATCTCATCATTAGACTTCAGAGTACTTTAAGAAAAGTCTTTAAATATGTATGTCAGTTCTCAATTATCTATGTTCATGCAAAGGAGCAGCAGTCTGTATAATGCAAAAAGGATGAAAATATCCACGCATCTGACTTAGAGGACACCATGTCACATGCTCGGGGGTAAAATCCAAGTCAAATGACGAGATTGGGTTGGAAAGATCCTTCCGGGTGAGCTGCTTTTGCAAACGTGCAGCCAGGCTCTGCTAAGCTTCTTTCTATGTTCTCTTTCGATCGTAATGTGATTGAATTGTAATCTCATCTTTCTGATTTAAATAATGGTGCAAGCACAAGCAAAAATACCCTTGAGTTTTCCTTTTTTAAAATCTTAATGGCTCTGACTCCTTAAGTAGTTGACAGAGAGAGAGAGGGAGAAAGAGAAAGAGAAAGAAAGAGAGAGAACAATTGTATTCTAAAAAGCCTTTTATTACATTTGTAGAATACAGGAATAAAGAACCCTGTATTCAGAATGAGAAACAGAGAGCCAGAATAGATAAAAGTGTAGGAATTGAATCATATGTTGAAGACCTATTAAGGACCATTTTCTTAGCATAAGGATCGCTAACAATAAGTTCTAAAACGCTAATTCAGGCACCCACTATGTGCAGGATAAGATGCTAGAGGCTGAGATTGTCTGGTGTGTAGCACGAAAGACCCACATCAAAAGAGTCATCAAGACTTTTGTAATGTATTACTCCTTTTTCCAAGGCAAATGTTGACAGTCGTGGACACATGGAGAGAGTGTTTACCCAGCATACACAGAAGAGAGATCAGAGAAGACCGCCGAGCGAGTGACATTTCACTCGCTACCAGACTACCCGACGAGCCGCAAAAGGAAAGTGTAGGATGATGTGGGGAGATGAGACAGGGAAGCAGAACACGTGACGATCCAGTCACAACTGTAAGACATATCTGAGTAACCGAAAGAATTCATTTTGACATGAGATTTAAGCAGAAGTCAATATACGTAAATCTGACAGAGATTTGGGTTTGCAGGAGCTCACGTCCAAGGCCACTGTGCACGCCGTCTGTGTTGAGAATGGCAGGAGACGAGGCCACCAGGTTGTACTCTACACACATCAGGGCGAGCTGTTCTTTTGTCGTCCAAAATTTTCTTAAGACTTCCGAAAGGAAAGAAATCTGGATGTGATTCTTTTCTCCTACTAGTATTTACGGTAGCACCTAACTTTCTGTTATGAGTTTTTCTATTGACAAGGGCTTCCAAAATTCTGTAAGCTGCAGGCTCCCCAAGCCCGTCTGTCTACTCCGGTTTTATGTAAGCAGATAGCGAGTTGATACAATGTGGCACATAGTGAAGGGAAAATTGGTGTGGCCGATGGGATGCACCCCATTTTGGTCTTTCCACTTTTGAGGCTTGCTAGAGGCCATCATGTTAATTCTACAGTGTGAATTGTGGAGTCCTTGTGTATAACTTAGCCAAACAGTACCGGCTAAGATCACAATTTTAAAGATAATGAATGTACTTCTTTTTACTTAGATCATTGGAATTTCAAACTGACTTCCTTTTTAGAAAGAACCTATTTGTTATGCAGTTTTGAATGGTCTCCGGAATCTTGTGGATTACAGAGCATTAGAGAAATTGATCACCGGGCTCTAAAACAGTGGCACTAGAAAAAAATGGAGAAAATTTCCATAAAAGAAACAGAAACCTGGACTCTAGCTATTTTGAATTCTTACTTATTGGTTTTCTGGAGGGAGAAAAAAAATCAAATATAATAATTATCAATGTTTATAGTTATAAAAAAGCTTATATGATAAATGTAAGCTTTTTTTCACCCATAATTTATCAAAATGTTTTGTCTTTTAATAAAAAGTTATCGTTATTGTTAAATCTGTCAATAAGAAAGACATAAAGAATCAAATAGAAAACTAGGAAATGGATCTTATAACTAGAGGAAGATGGTGTGAAAAAGTGACAAGGAATGTGAGCTCCAGAGCTAAGATGCTTGGCTTCGAAACTGTGTTCACCTGTGAACCTTGAGAGATTTACGCATATCAGTTTCCCAGGATGTAAAAGGAAGACAACAATAGAGACCACTCAGAGGAGAGTCCGCAGAATCGAGATCAATTATGTAAGTTTATAGCTCTTAGCAGTACTAAGAAACACACTAAAGAATGCTGCAGCTTTTTTAGCAAGATATTCACAGAAAATAGACTAGTAACACATGGCTTCATTATTTATGATTAATGAAATGTAAAACACCGGAAAATAATTAAAACATTTTTTCTCATATTTGCAAAAAATAATAAAAGATGTTTCAGCCAGAAAGGTTGATAGCATTTGGAGAAAATTACACATCTACAATTTGTAGTATCATAAATGGATGGGTAGTTTTATAGCGAATCTCAAGTTTCAAAAGTAAAATTTATATTAGATTTAAATGTTTTCACCCTTTTTAAAAATAACACCTTTTTAAAAATAATAATTTAGATGCCAAGAGTAAATAGTTGGGTATATTTGTAGCATTTTTTGAAGAAAAATATAATCCATATAGCTATCGATATGGTACTCATTAAATAATTATGTTAAGTTCAAATTGTATTACATGTGGCTTCAAAAACATTTGATTTATTTTATATATTCATGACAGTACAATGCCTACACAGACTTATTATAGAGAGTGGGTACCATATCCATGTGAGGTTTATTTTCTTCTGTAAGCAAAACTTTTTAGTAGTCATTTGGGTAAGTCATTATGAGTACGGGAGGAAGCATAAAAATATTATTGCCTTATATAAACTTTAAAATTGTAGGATAAGATCTTGTTAGCCTGGAACACAATTAGAGCTATTAAAAGGTTAAAAAACACTGAATAATTAAAGTGAAAACATTATTTTTCTGCAATTTATCATCGACATTTAATTTTCTTACTAGAATACTCAAATTGTTGCCAAAATTTCAGTGTTTTTGCATAGTATCAGAAGCCTTGCTTTGGGGGATAAAAGTACCTATTTAGGGCGCTGACAGGTAAGTTCCTGTCTGTTACTGCTATTCACCCACTTAACAAACTAGGGCCTACTACGTGCTTGGCACTGTTGTCGTCGAAAAGAGAACAGACAATGTCTTTCCCGCGGAACAGGCATCGTGTGGACCGGGCTGGGATTAAACAAAACGCATTGATTAGACATTTAGTGGGAGGGGAGAGGCCGACGGAGGGGACCCTTGAAACAAAGCCGGCGAGGAGGATTTGGCACGGTGGTTGGTTAGGGCGGCGATGTAAGGACCACTAGTGACAACACAGAGAATGTATACGGCGAGACAAGAAAAATCCAGAAAGGTGCAGGTTACTGGGGTCGCTCATATGGACCAAAGCGGCCTGAGCCCACAGGTGGTCTAGAAAAGCCGCAGGTGGCTCCCCAAGGTGTCCTCCCACAGACCCGCGGCCGGGCCCGTGTCCACTGCCCCTGTCGCTGTCCCCGTTACTGCCGGAGCACCCAGGGGACCCGCCTAGCCCGCAGCTGGGGGCTTCTCAGCGGCCAGGCCGAGGGCACGCGCCAGTGGGCACGGATGTCCCCACGTCCCCTCCAGCCCGCGCGTGGGGCTCGTCCCCCCGTCCCCTCCCCGGGCTCGGCAGAGGCCCGGCCCCGGGCCAGCCCCGTGCAGCACAGGCCGGGGACTCCGGTCGCTGACCGCGTGGCCATCGCTGGCGGGAGGGACATCTGGTGGCCGAGAGGCAGCGCGGCAGGGCGCAGAGAGACGCTGGCCCGGCCACGCTCTGCGGGGATTTTCTACGAAGGGACAGAAAAACGGGACATCGGATGGGGGGAGGTCGGTTTTGCGGGTTTCAAAAGCTGCGACAGCGACCCCTCCCCCCTGCCCCTGTCGCGCGTCGCGGGGCCAGGCCGGTGGGGACGGAGAAAGCGACGCACAGATGGCGGGACGGCGGCAGCGGGCGACGCCGCGTCGCGGATGCGGACCGAGGCGCGTGGCCGGCGACGTGGCGCCCCGCGCTGCTGCCTCATTCTCCAGGGTCCCCGCGGAGAGACGGGGGCGCCGCGTGTCCCTGACCTGCGCTTGGTGCCGGCGGAAGCTGAGTCTGAGGACCTCCCTCTTCCCCAGGCACTGGGAAGATGCGTGCCCGAATTCTACTGCTCGGCGACACCCGGGGACAGGCTCACGGGGACCACCGCTTTGCTGGACGCAGGCGGACTTAGCCTTCCTACACTATGACATCCCCTGCTGCTTGGTGAAATGCGCACACACGCGGTCGCCATGGCAATGCACACGCAATGCACACACAATGCCTCCGGGTCTCCTCAGCGGACGGGTGATTAACATATTTTTTAAAAACAACTTTATTGTTAAATCAAATAAAAGAAAATCACCTGAGGAAAAAGATATTTGAGATGAATTATTTGTTTTTTTTCTCCTAATTATTTTATTTCGATTCCTCTTTCACATTTTATACGATCGCATTCATAGACGCACCATGGCGAATGTCTCCAAGGTCACGTTGATTTTAAACCACAACAGGGCACCGCGCAAGAGTCTTAGAACTTTGTGGCTGGTTAGGACGCTAGAAGGGTCCTGCAAATCTGCGCTTGTTCATCCGCATGGGACAGGTCCACTTCTACCTTCCCCAAGGACTATTTCTTTGGAGTCACTAGTGGCGGATGTTAGTTACATTTAGTTCCAAAGTTCAAAGTCCCAGTCTCGTTTCTTAATGAGCTTAAAATCTAAGTGTGTGTTGACGAGTCCATAGAGATGAGGGATTTAGACAGGTGGACTGCTTCAATTAGTTGAAGAATTTAGAAAATGGAAGTAGAATATAATTATATATCCAATGACCTCTGAGCTGTCAGTTTATCCATCTTTGGAGTTTTGACATCCATTTTATGCTTGCACCTGTTTCATTCATCCTGTTGCAAATGATTCAGAAATGACAATACCACAGGAAAACCATTGCAAGGTTTGTGTAAATCAGATGCTGTTGATAAATCATGTAACTTGCAGAATCAATATAATGATATTCACAGACTTTAATATTTTATCTTTCTTTAAAAACAAACTCTTATTTATTACTGTGCAGCTGTCTAACAATGCCTTTTTTTTAGGCATCAACACATAGGAATGTATAACTTGTACTGATTTCATGCCACAGGTAACTAGATATATTATAGGATTGTAAACTTTGTTTCTACTTATAAGCGTCTGTACGCAATAACATCAAAATTTATTTACCTAAGCTCGCTGGAAATAATTTCTTCCATAAGATTATGTGCCACTCTCCAAAGATCATGTAGAAAGAAACTGAGATATATTTTTAATAAGGAACAGAATGTGTTGCCCTCCATTTTAATCTAACGTCTCTATTATCTTCAGGCAGGTGTCAGCTGGACAATCCGAAGACATGCAAAGCCGTGGAGTCTCAGCAGTCTCCAGCTCCTGCTGTTATTCCTTTCTTCAGCCACGTTCACCTGGGCAGTGTTTCAGGCGAGTGGGGTCTAAGACTTCCAAGGTCCTGGTTTCGTGGCTATTAGGTGGGACTTTGTCCCGACTGCCCCCAGAGCCCTTGGCTCTGCTCGGGCTCAGAATGGCAACTTCTCGCGAGCTGCACAGACCTCCCAGGCTACGTCCGGCACACGAGCGACGCAGCACCCCCACCAGACCAGCTGTCTGGGATCGGGCTCTAATTACACCCCCATCAACTTCAGATTATCTAAATATGCTCCCCGCGTCCTCATTCCAGATCACTAGCCCTTTGAAAATGGAAAACAGCACTGATCACGTATTAGTCCGTTTGAGCTTCTCAGAAGAAATGGTCCATGTAAATTGAAGATATTGTTAAGAATATTACATGCACAATACAAACGCATAGATTTAAGCAGTGAAGTCCCGGAAATCCTCAGCCTTTGGGTGAGACTGAGCAACAAACAATCAATAATTGTATGCAAATGAGTCTTTTATTCAGTATAGCCAACCTGCATAACATTTTCCATACAAATCAGCAAGGATGGTAGAATTACAAACCCTTAGGGTAGCTACTATCCAGAACACCTCTTGCATGCACGATGTCTCAGGAAAGCACGTTTGGCCCAGTTACATCAGCAATTGCTCTTTTGTACAAACTGCAAAAAAAAAAAAAAAAAAAAAAAAAAAAAAAAAAAAAATGTCCACCCAATCACACGACACTTAATTTCACTTAATTTAAATCACAGTGTATTTGCATGGGCAGGTTTCTTTTAAACACTGATTTATTCTCTAAATGGAGAGGCATGGTTGTCATTTAAGATCTAATGTCCCCCGCTGGTCCCATTTGGGAGACTTTCCAACAGCAGGCACGATTGTATTTAAGATATAACGTGCCTCCCCGGTCACATTTGAGCTGTTTTTGGCTGTAGTCAGGCTCTTGCCGGCCTGGCAAATAACGTACCAGAAAACTGCATAAATTCCTTGCTGTCTCTGTGGACTCCTCCAGCGTCAAGCTAAGCTCTTGTTTTCTTTCTGTTTTAATTGAATTGCTGAGTGAAGGTGGCAGCCTTTCCATACACCTAGATTTTTTTTTTCCTTTTTGGTGCAGCGACTCTACTTTGGCTATTTATTTTGGGCATACTTGAAAAATTAATAGAACCCTGCATAGCAAAATCGAGCAAGTTGGAAGGCACGGATTATGTGGGGAAAGTGGTACTTGGGCTCTAGCTTTGCCTTATGAGTGAAACATTGACAGGCAGAGTCTCCGGAGCACGGTGCGACATTGCAGTTCCCGGGCGTGGGTGGTGTCCGTTTGGGCACGTGCATAGCACTGACGTCGATTGTACTGTATCTGTTTTAATAAAGTCACCCCTTTGCAGCTAAGGATCCAGAGAAATTACCATTTTCACATCTCTTCCTAGAGCTGTTAAGCCATCCTGTGGGCTTCGGTGTAGCATTAGAATAAAAACACAGAAGATGTTTACTCTATTTGATTCACACAATAAAATGCACAGATCTTAGGCGTTCTGCTCGATGAGCTCTGAGGATACTCTAAATCCATGTAAGCACCACACGGTAAGAGATACACATCATTTCTGTCACCTAGAAATGGCCCTTGGA
>JAQQSQ010002717.1:0-10393 GCA_028627145.1 Eidolon dupreanum | reverse complement strand
CCTTGTAGCTGATCTAAGGCTCAGATGTTCCAGAGTCACCTATTTGAATAGACAGAGGGAGGACCTTTGCCCAGCTTCCTCTGCCCGTGTACAGATGTGGAGTTATTTTCATAAAATTTTACTGCTGGCCTGGAGCCCGTAGCTGAATTTACATAGCCCAGAGACCAGCTCCATGCCAATGCCACTGGTAGTCTCAAAGCTAGGAGGATTGTCTGTCCTCGTTGGTATAAACTCAACAACAGCTCTGGGATCAAAATGATAAAGAAGTACGAGAGACAGGGTTAAAATTTGCATTGAAAAGATAAATTGGAAGAATGATCTAGTGAGTCTGGAAAAAGATCAAAAGTCAACAAGAAAACGCTGTCCGCCTTCACCAGCCATGGACAAGTCCTGGACAAGCTGGATCAGGAATTTCTAAATATGGCTATGCCTCTGAATTTCCTGGAGAGCTATGAAAAAAAAAGATAGACTTCTCTGCCTAATCCCCAAATTTTGATTCAACGCAGAAAGTTAGGCACAATCCTGGAGCAATCCATTCACCCATGACTCAAGGTGATCAAGTTTTTAGCATGTATCAGGCTTATAAGAAAGACAGTTCTCCATTACTGTGAGATTTGCATTAATTACAGAACTCAAAAGGATTCCTACCAAATATTAGCAACTCCAATATCTGCAGAAGTTGATGTGACAGAATTGGTTAGGGACGAATAGAAGCTTGGATCCCCCTCTCTTATAAAAATATATATCATTTTAGATTTTGAATGGGAAGGATAAGAAGTGTTTTATTGGTTTTTTTAGCTCTTCTCCTCAGAGCCCTCACATGTCACACCCTATGCCAGGCACTGTATCCTCTTATTTGAACAGCATGACATCCCTCTGTGCTGTGTTCCATCATCTGTTGTACAGGGGGATCAAGTGGATAAGACATTCTGGAGCTATAGGGCTGAAGTAAGGTGCCCCAGGGGCTTCAAGGAGCCATTGCAGGAGAATAAAAAGAGCAGATGCTTAGTAAATAGAAGTCTGCTCTGCCCTATAGATAGGTCAGAAGATTTTATCTCTGACCATCTCTTATGGGCACGGCTCCTAATTCAAGTTCTTCTAGGTAGTTAAGGGAGAGGCAGAAGTTTCTCTTGAGCCTGAGGCTAAAGTTGCCTTTAGCTCAAAACAATCTGCATACCACAGAGGCACATCTGGGGGTGACTTGTTCTGAACTCCCATACATTCATCCATTTATTCAACAAATGTTTACTAAACCATTTATTTTCCTTAATTCTGAGAATACAAAAATGTAACAAGTTAATCTCACAGATAAAGTAGCTTCCTGCTTAATTACTAGCCTATTTCAAAACATCCCCAGTTTTTCCAAAATTAGGAACCCTGGAGAGAATGGACAGGATGCAAACTCTTCCCAAATGAAATTGGATGAATTCTTGACTCTACTAATAAAAACCTTAATTTAGCATTTTAAGGGCATTTATCTTCATTCTACAATCAATACAAAACATTTTGACAGTTTTTAAAGAATATTAATAAAAATAATATTGGGAAAGGGGCCTTGGAATAAGCAAAATTCAGTTTTAAGAAAAGACCATTAGCAGGAGAATATTAGCTGCTAAATTGAATCTGTTATAGATTGTTCTTTTTAGCTTTTCATTGAGGGGCAGTTGGTGTTAACTGTCGATTGTCTAGTTCAACTACAGGCGTTTTCCCCCATAGGTTGTAAAACGTTTAAAAGCACTGAGAATAGGTTTTTAAGGTCATATGAAAATGTAGATAGAATTAGTGAGTGGAGGGAAGAGCTGAAAACAAGGGCTTTATTTCAATCATGATGAGGCTGATTTTTCTTCCTTCCCACTCAGTTTATTGTTCCCCTTCCCCTGAGTTAATCATAAATAATGTGCATCAATTCATTTCTTCCTAAATGCAAATATTAGTTCTGGAACAAATATTTAAATAACACCAATTAGAGCCTTTTATGTTCTTTTATCAAATCCCAAAGTCAACACTGCTTATGAAATGTGTTTCTTTTCTGCAAATGCAATTCTGAAATCTAGTTCACAGTTTCCAGGATTTTAGCTTAGTTTCTGGCTTTACCATGAAGGAAGCGAAGGCGAAGGCATAGGAAAGTTGCTAGGACCTGCTCAATGAGCCCAGCGGGTAGCATTGGGAATAAAACCTGGGTCTCTCAACCGCCAGCCCATAGCTCCCCAACCCTTCCTCTCCAAGTGCACCGATTCGCTTCAGGGGTTGGGGGTTACGTGAGACTTGCTCCTGCCCCTCTCCTGGCTTGATGCTCTTGCAGGGGAAGGAGGAACGAAAGGGGAAAAGGAGTCTGTCTGTCCCTGGCTCTAGAGGGACAGTCTTTTGCTTTCCAGGAGTGGGACAGAGTGGGAGTCCATTTTCACTTGAATGCTTGGGTGAGGGGGGAGAGGAAGAATCCCTTCTTACAGAAGAATGGAGATGGGAAAAACATGCTCCCCTAGAGCCTGAATATATCTCCCTTCTGTCCCGTTCTCTCCTGCACACCCATCCCGATCCAGGACACTGTCACTTCTTACCTGGCCTGCGGCAACAGCCTCCCAACTGGACTCACCGCCTCTAGGTTTGTCTCCTCCAAGTCGGCAGCCACAGAGCAGCCCCGCTGAGCTTTCTAAAATGCACGTCTGATCAGTCTCTGCAGGGAATGTCCGCTGCCCCGGGATAGACCCCAAACCACAACACGACTTCCCAGGTGGGTGACCTCACCCTGTCACTTCTTCCTCAAGCTCATCTGTCATTACTCCTCAACAGAACCTTCCAGCAGACACTCTTTCTCACCCCTGGGCCTCTGCCTCTGCTAGTCCTGCTAACTTAGCATTCTCCTCTCACCCACCCACCCTTGGTCTAACTATTCGTTTAGTGTTTGGCTTCCCAATACATTGTAAGCCCCCTGAGGGCTTAAGGTTACATCTTTCTCTGGCATTGTTGTATGCTGAGCTTTAGCATCATGCCTTGGACTTAAAAGGTCCTGGATAAACACGTGAAAATTAAATGAACAAACAAGTGAAATTCTACGTGTCTTTCAAAGCTCGTAGTGGAAGTTGCTCCCACCACGAAGCTTTCCCGTGCTCCCCAAAATCTGGAAGACGCTGACGAAGGTGCAGCACGTCCTCCCCCCACTGATGGCACCTCTCACACTCGGTGTGATTGCCCAGCTCCCGGGATCCCCCAGGCCAGCCGCCGAGCTCCGGGAGCACAAGAACATGCAGGTCTTCCCGGGGCCTGTTCCCGCTACCTAGTCGAGGGCCCAGCACATAGTTCGCACCCAATATTTGTCAAATGAATGACTGTGTGACCAACTTTTCTGATTCCCAAGTTTAAAACAATGTGTTAGCTTTCAAGAAGAGGGGAAAAGAGTAGTGTCAGCAGCATCCATTTATGGTTTATTTTGTGTTGGCATTGTGGTAAGCACTTCACACTCATCACTGGGTACATCCAGATTTCACCAGCCTATGAATACAGCTGAGGTCACTCATCCCATTATTAACCAGATTGTCATGATTTTGAACACCCACTTCCCCAAATACCTGATGTCTAGCTATCTTTTTCCTTCTCTGGTTACATGAGTTCTTGCCTTTTCTAGTTTGTGCATCTTCTTAATCTCTAATCTCTCTCTCTCTCTGTCTCTCTCTCTCTCTGTCTCTCTTTCTCTCTCTCTCTCTCTCTCTCTCTGCTTCTTTATGAAAAGCTAACATCCTAACTAAATGAATGATTTGGGCAAATGAGCAAATGATTCAACTTTGCTGTTTTTTCCTTCCATAACTATAAACTGGAGATGATAATAATAATACCTCGCAGGGTTATTGAGAGAATTAAAGAAAGTGATACCGTAAAGCACTTAGGACAGCGCCTGCCACGTGGGAAGTGAGGCCACCATGGTGCTGTGCTGTAGATACGCAGATACGGAGCCCCACCAGCCACGCTTGCCCACAGTGGTTTTACTTTGCTGCCAGTGAAGCCATCAGCAGAGACAGCTGGCATCTCTGCCCATTTTCCAAATCCCAGGAGACCCAGCCCCGGTCAGGCATTTAATCAGATATGGTTGGAGCCTGCGGGGGGAAGATAAAGTACAAGATTGTGTTACCTGTTATGGGCTGAATTGTGTGTTTCTTCCCCAAACACACAAATTCGTATGTTGAATCCCTAACCCCATATGTGACTGTATTTGGAGATAGGAGGTAAATAAGGTTGATTGAGGTCATCTGGGTGGGACTCCAAGCCAATTGAACTGGTGTCCTAATAAGAAAAGGAAGAGAGACCAAGGATGGGTACTGCACGGGAAAGGCCATGTGAGGACATAGGCAGGGGAGGGGCAAGTCCGAGAGAGAGGTCTCAGGAGGAACCAAACCTGTGAGCACCTTACAGTCAGACTTCGAGCTTCCAAAACTGTGAGAAGTGAATTTCTGTTGTTTAAGCTCTGCATCCGTGGTTCTGATTTAATTGGCAGCCCTAGCAAAGAGTTACATCATCCAAGGACCGTCGTTGGTCTTGATATTTTTGTTTTGAGGAGAGTGATTCTCATGATCTGGACAGACAGAAAAAAGTTTCCTTTTAAACACAGCGCCTGGAACAGAGTAAGTGAGCCGTGAGTGCTGGCGGTCATTTTCGTTGTCATCGCCACCGCTATTGTTTCAGTTGCTGGTGGTCACGTTATTGGTTTTATTTTCACTGGCGAGAGGAGGGGCCATTCAGATCACTCCAGCCCCAGAAGGTTCAGAGACTCTTAAGAAAAAGGCGAAAGGAACTATCATGTTCTCTACACACAAGATTATTTTTTAATTGACATGGTACATTACAGTTTAGGTGTATGATATAATGATTGACATGTTACATTACAGTTTAGGTGCATGATATAATAATTCCATATTTGTATAAATTGTAAAATGATCACCGCAATAAGTCTAGTTAACACATGCATGTCACCATACATAATTACAAGTTTTTTTCTCGTGATGAGAACTTTCATGATTTGCTCTCTTAGCAACTTTCAAATGTACAATACTTGAATTATTAACTACAGTCACCATGCTGTACATGACGTCCCCAGGACTTATTTATTTTATAACTAGATGTTTGTATCTTTTGACAGCCCCCCACCACCACCACCATTTTGCCTACTCCTCACCCCTACCTCTGGCAATTCGTTCTCTGCATCTATGAGCTCGGTGTTTGTTTGTTTGTTTGTCTGTCTGTTTTTAGGTTCTACACATAAGTGAGATCATATGGTATCTGTCTTTCTTTATCTGACTTATTTCTTCTAGCATAAGCCCTCAAGGTCCACCCATGTTGTCAGAACTGTCAGAGTTTCCATCTTTTTTATGGCTGAATAACATTCCTGTGTGTGTGTGTGTGTGTGTGTGTGTGTGTGTGTGTGTGTCTATCACATTTTTCTTTATCCATTCTTCTGTCAGTGGACACTTAGGTTGTTTTCATATCGTGGCTATTTTAAATAATGCTACAGTGAACATGGTGTGGATATATCGGAGTGTTTAATTTTCTTTGAGTAAATGCCCAGAAGTGGAATTGCTAGATCACATGGTAGCTCTTTTTAATTTCTTGAGGAACCTAAGTGCTGTTTTCCATAACAGATGCGCCGATTTATATCCACACCAACAGTGCACGAGGGTTTCTTTTTCTCCACATTCACACCAGAACATATTTCTTGTTTTTTTGATAATAGTCATTCTAACAGGTGTGAAGCGATATATCACTGTGGTTTTGATTTACTTTACTCTGATGGTTAGTGATGTTGAGCACTCTTTCATGTACCCATTGGCCATCTGTATGCTTAGGAAATGTGTCTATTCGGACCCTCTGCTCATTTTTCAATCAGTTTGTTTGTTTTTCGCTATTGAGTTGTATCAGTTCTTAATATGTTTTAGATATTAGCTCCTTATCAGATATATAATGTGCAAATGTTTCCTCTCATTCAGTTGGTTGCCTTTTCATTTTGTTGATGGTTTTCTTTGCTGTGCAGAAGCTTTTTAGTTTGATGTAGTCTGACACAGATTTTTTAAATCTTAAAATTCCAACAGATGAAATTGAAGGTGATTTATTTGAATTCAAAGTCAGGATTGACAATAATAAAGATAGTAAAAATGGAGAAACCATTAAAAAATGGTGAAGGCAAGATGGAAATTGTGAAAGAAGGTGAGGGAACACCTGTAAAATCAACAGTAATGGAACGAATACGAAGAAATAAAATCACTTTAGGTAAATAACTGATAAAAGTTTATCCCAATACATATTTGTCATATCAGTGTAACAAAATACTTTCCGTATAAAATTTTTTTGAGGCAAGGAAGAGATCTGTCCTCTCTCCCCTCAGTGTAGTGAAGCACTGTTGGCTCTCCGAGTCAGCGTGGGTTGCACAGACTCCTTTGGTCTGTCTCAAAATCTTGCCATCATTTTTACGTTGTTCTATGAGAAAACTGTGTTTGGCATTTCAAATAAAATTCCAAATGAAGTTTGGATTACAACATGTCTATAAACTGGGCCAGCTGATTTCCAGCCTTCAAGGAGGCTGTGTTCCTGCCAATACTCAAATCAGCGTAAAGCATCCCATATGAGACAAAAAGGAACTTTTAATCACAGCAGAGTTGAAATTCATTCCCTGCCTTGTAGATGTGTTCTAGATATTGAAGGCTAACCTCGCCCCCGTTAAACGCTGACTTACGTATTGGGAAACTTTCCTCTTTCATTTTTGTGTGTTCCAAAGTTTCTACAACAAAATACTTCATTTATGTGATCATAAAAATAATATAAGTACTTTTTTTCAAAAAAAAAAAAAGAGAGAGAAACTCTAGAGTTTCCGTTCATGTGGTTTTTAAACAATCGTTAGAGTTGAAAAAATTCCATTTAGCACTGAGAAGACTTTATCTGATCCTCCCTCTCTGGAGCAATGCCACCAACTACATTTGTGATATACTAAGTTTATCTCTGGGTAGAAGATTGCCAGAGAACAGCAGAGGAGGGCAGGTGTACTTTATTTGCACTTAACCTCATAAACTTCAACTTATTCTTTGCCACCTGTTATCAACACCACCTGCATAATGGAGTAGGGACAACAAAAGAGGCATTCAGAGATAGGAAACTATAGTTATATAATTCTAAAGTCAAGTTTGCATTTTTTATTGAGTCCACACAGATAGTGTGGATTTTTCTGTTGTTGTTATTTTTTTTTTCTCACCAATAAATAACTCACATAGTTCCTAAATTTAAAAATATGAAATGCTTTACAATGAAAAATTTTTGGGGGGGTCTCTTATCTATGCAGTTTTCATCTGGGAACCCTCACAAATCACTAATGACTTTTATCCATTTCAGGGACATTCTTTCAAAATTTCCTTAATATATGACTTCATGTGTGTTTAAAGCTGTGGATCATTTGACAAACACCATATCTAGTGGAAGTGATCTTCTTCCAGGATTTTTCCTTTTGGGTGTAAGAAAAATTATTAGAGTGAACCTTATATGGTTTTAATTTCTAGCAATAGTAAAGATAGCCCAGCCTACTAGCCAGTGCTGGGCAAGGGTCAATAGACGTGCTATTAGCTTAAGATATAGCTCTGAACTATAATTCTGTGTGCTTCGGCTGAGAAGGAGAATATGCATCTATGACTGTGAGAAAAATAGGAACGTGGATGTGTCTGTGCTGAGAAGTAGAAGCTCTCGGGCAAAAAGAATATTAATGCTCACCTTCATGTGGACCATGGCGTCTTGTAATCTACCTTTGGTGATAAATGAACAGCTTTTAATTGGACTCAGAATTATTAAACTGGATTTGCAAAGCAAGACACTGCTATCAGATATAATCTCTATAATAAACTTGTCACCCAAGTTTCCTTTATCGCTTACAAATGTCACTACCATTAGCCAAAGCTTACTGAACCTTGATAATGTGCTGTCTACCATCCAGAGGGAGATGACGGTTGGGAGGGATCACTGGACATCCACAATATCTAAAAAGGCAGTTGGTAACCAGTCATAGAAGAGATCTACAGGAATTTCTTGAGGAAACAATGGCCATTTGCCCTCTTTCTCTTAATATATCTGAGGACACCAGTTTAACTCAACATGACTTCAACAGCATTGTATTGCATAAATCAATAACAATATATAGGTTACATTTTCAAAGTCTTGTCTAGTACCACTGATTAATCTAGTCTATGAAAAGCATTTGCCTCACTTATTTTACCATGTATCTGTCTTTATTATACTATATAATATATATATTACATGTTATATATTTATACATATTTTTTCTGAACATTTAAAATTAAGTTGCAGACATAAAACTCTTTAATCCTAAAAGACTGCATGTTTATTTCCTAAGAGCAAGGGCATTCATTTATGTAATCATACTGCAATTATCAAAATAAAAACTTTAACATAGAAACAATACCATTATCTTCTCTCTGGATCTTATTTAAATTTTATCAATTGTCTCAAAAATGTTCTCTGTAGCAATTTTCATTTTTCTAGTATGTAATTCTCTTCAGTTTTTTTTAAAACAATTGGTTATCCCTTGACTGTTGTTCATCTTTCATGATATTGGCATTTTTGAAGAATACAGTTATTTTGTAGAATGTCTCCCAATTTGTGTTTATCTAATGTTTGTTCATGATTAAGTTCAGGTTGTGCAAAAATGCAAGAAATAGTATATAAGTGATGCTGTGTTATTTTTAGTCATTTTCATTTAAGTCTTGCGGGTGTATGTAGCATCATTTTACGTTATTGATTTAATTAGTATTTCTCTTATGATTAATGAAGTTGTACTAATTTTCATGTTTCTTAACTATTTAGATATAACCTTTTCTAAAGTGTATGTTCCAATCTTTTGCTCATTTTTCCCCTTACTGTCTTTTTCCAATTAATTTGTAGAAGTTCTTCATATATTCCACATATAAGCCTTTCTCATTACGTGTGTTACAAATATTTCTTTCCACTTTGTGGTTTGCATTTTACTCTCATTAATCTTTATGTTTAATGCATTATGTGTCCTGCTTAAGTGATCTTTCCCATTCCAGGAACATGAAGGTATTGTCTATATTTCTCTCTACAAATTTAATTATTTGCCTTGAGCATTTATTCTATGATGAGCCTGTTTTTAACTTTAGGTGTGAGGTAAGGTCAAGTTTTATTTTTTTTATATGAATGTCCAATTGTCCAGTACTATTTATTGAAAAGATCATCTTCTACTTCTCTAAAGAGCCACCCTTGTCATAAATCAAATGTTTATATACAAAGAGCCTGTTTCTAGAGTCTCCAATCTCTTCCATTAGTCTCATTATCTATTGTTGCACCAATATTATACCACCTAATTACCATAGTTTCATAATAAGTCAATAGTATGGTCTTAATAGTTAAATATTTTCTCCCACCTGATTCTTCAATAATACCTTGGCTATTCTTGGTCCTTTGCATTTCTATATAAAATTTAGAATTAATTTGTTAAGTTTCACAAGCTAAAAGAAAAAACTCAGAGGTTTTTGAGAGAGGTGACATTTTTATATTTATTATACCAATCTATGAACATGATTTATCTCTCCATATGTGTATGGTTAGATATGTGTGATAATGTATTATAGTTCTCTGTATAAAGAGAACATCATTCATTAATTTGCATATCATTTGTTAATAGAATTCCTACATACGTGATTTTTATGTTATTGTTCTATAAAAATGCAATTAACATTTTAAATAGACATTGTATGTCATGAACTTGCTTAACTCATTCTAAACATTTATTTCTATATTCCTTTGGTATTTTGTATATACATATTCATATAATTTTCAAATAATGTCAGTATTGTTTCTTTTTTTCTTTCTTTTTCATATTTTTCTACGTTTTATGCCCTGACTGGGACCTCCAGTACAATGCTGCATAGACTTGGTCACATGGCTATCCTTGTGGCAGTCATGGAGGTGTGCCTCTCAGATCTCCCTTCAAAAAAGAACGGGGCTTGGGGGGTGTAGTCAGCTCACAGCTCTAACTGCAGGTGCCTTCAGGATCTCCTTGGGATTTAAGCTGAGGCCACACACGTCCAGAGCAGTCTCCTTCTAGCCAATGAGCGAACTTGGCATTGATAGAAGGACTCCACTTATTTGGCCGGCCTGGGATTCCTCTAGGGGAAATCTTTGAGCCGCAGCTCTCCATAAGGCCAGGGGAGATATTCTCAGCCTAATGCTTTCCCTGTCCCACTCCTTCCTTCCCCTCCCTCCCGCATCGCAGCTCAGTGACTTTCTCTGCCCAAACCTTCTCCTCTCTCCATCTTTCACAAATCTTGCCTCCAATAAACATAATGCACCTATAGACCCATCTTAGTATCTGCTTCTCAGAGATCAACCAACA
>JAQQSQ010002716.1:0-10396 GCA_028627145.1 Eidolon dupreanum | reverse complement strand
GCACACAGAATGTATAGTATTTCAGGTGCTGGTAAGTGCATTGAAGAAGAGTGGTGGGAGATATATGTATGCATATAATGTTCAGAGAAAGCCTTGCTGATAAAGTGAAATTTGAGCAGCAACCTGAGCGAAGTGAGAGAACTAACAGCAGGGTATCAGGGGAAGAGAATTCTAAGCAGAAGAGAAAGGGCAAAGACCTAGAGAGAGGTGCATACTTGTTCCATTTGAGGAAGAGCAACGAGGTCAGAGCGGTTGGAGCAGAGTGAGAGGGAAGCAATAGGAAGAAGTGAGGGCAGAGAGGTTTCAGAAGGTCCCATCCCATAGACCCCCGAAGGCCATGGTGAGGGCTTTAGAGTTTACGCAGGGAGAGATGGGAATGCACTGGAAGATTTGGAGCAGAGCAACAATCACAATCATAATTTGAAACTTTAGCTGCTGTGTTGGGAAAAAGATTGAGGGCAACCATGGAAGCTGGAAGGCCAGTTAAGGGGCTATTACAGTACTTGGGGTGAAAGTCGATTATGGTTTACACCAGATGGTAGCCACTGAAGTGGAGAGAAGTAGCTGGAGTGCGTGTGTGTGTGTGTGTGTGTGTGTGTGTGTGTGTGTGTGTGTGTTTATAGAATTGATTTTATTATTTTAAATAGATTTTTATTATAGAAGCAGTTCTTATGCTTTATAGAAAATTTCAAAATGTAGACAAATATCATTTTAAAATTTAAAAATGTTACTTTTACAGCAACTAGGAGTAACAGTTTATTGTAGGTCTTCCCTTGTTTTGTAACCTGTTTTGTACCCCTGGTTAACAGTCTCCACCTTTCCATTTCAGTACATATTTTTCTTATTCAATATTCAGTCCATAATCAAACTCAGATTATTTTTTCGAAGTTCTAGCCAACAGGGTTTTTCTACAGATTAGATGTGGTTGTGAGAGAAAAAGACAAGTGAAGAATGACTTCGAGTTTTACAGTCTGAATAGCTGAAAGGAAGGAATGGTCGCCGACTGCCATGAACAAGGCTGGCAGACAGCAGGTTTGAGGAAGGAACAGCAGCTATGTCTGGTTTTGTACACGTTAAGGTAGGGAGTAAATGTGCGAATCGCAAGGTTAAGGGAGAGATCTGAGATGGAGATACATAACTTGGGCCTTGTGTGCATACAGACAGTACCTAAAACCATAAATAAGAGTAGATCGATCATCACAAGATGAATGTAAACGAAAAAGAAGGGAATTTAGAGAACCAGTCACTATCCAGAGCATTCTGACATTTAAAGGTTAGTGAGATGCAGAACTGGCAAAGTTGATGGGGAAGGACTGGCAGCTAGTTTAGTAGAAAAATGTGAGAAAGATGGCATCAGAGAGATCAACTAAGAAAACGTATAAAGCTTGGAGTCATCCACCACCGAATACTCCCGAGAGTTCAACTAAGCCGAGGACTGAGACTTAGTAATATAAAGACTGACAGTGACCTTGAAACTGCAGTTTTTATGGAATAATGGAGATAAAAGCCTCCTTGGAGTGGCTAAAAGAAAGAATCAGAGAAAAGAAGCAGAGGCAACAAGTAGGGGAAATTATTTTAAAATGCGTTCTGTAAAGATAACGGGAGAAGTAATCAAGCATGATTGACACTGGCGACACTAACCCAGGGAGAGGGAGAAAGCAGCGATGTCAGAGAGAAAAGGGGCAGAAGGGTGGGGAGGAGTGGGAAACTGCAGAGGTTGGCCTTAGGAGCACAGACAGTCTCTTCACCGTCATGCGCTTGGGGACAGCATACGGGTGCAGGCGTCGGTAGATGTGGTCTTGGAAGCCTGTGGAGGTTCATTGCGCAGCGTCAGCTAAGAGTGAAGAAGGGGTGATGGAGAAAGGACAAAAGGTATCAGCGATTTAAGGAAAAGCAGAAAACATAAGCTAGAGGCCCAGAAGCGTGGGCAAGTCCGTGGACTAGGGCAGTATTCTCTGGTGGCAACAAGGGCGCAACTCAAGGTAGAAAGCAAGGTCGAGAAGTGACAGTACCGAAGAGGGCACCCATATTATCTGACCACTACTCATCCCTGTCACCTCAGCCCCACAGCACACCCCACCCCCCGCCCGTCCTTCACTGCACTCCAGTCACGCGGGTCCTTTTCAGTTCCTCAAATGTGCTCAACATGTTCTGTCCCCGGCCTCGCATTTCCTGTCCCCTGTGTCTGGAAGCATCTCTGAGCTCTGTCAGCTGGCCTCTTATCCGTTAGGCCTCTCCTCCACAGAGAAGATTTCAGGTAACACCCCCATCGCTCTCTACCACATCATTCGGTCTGTCTCCTGAACAGCATCGTTGGGATCCCCCTGTTTTCTTCCATCACGTGAGGGTGACCCTCTGCAGCCCTGAGGGGTGTCCCCGCCTCATTGTGCCAGCGCCCTCGTCTTGGACTTCCAACCTCCCAAACTTTACCTTGCTGGCTTCGAGCCCAGCCCAGCAAAAAGTTCAAGACCAAGAGTGATGAAGAGCAGCTGGTTATGTGTCCTAGATCTGCACAGTCTTTTGGGACAAACCAACAGAGTGACATTCAAGACTCAGTGCAGACCAGATTTCAATCCTATAGTGCAAACAGCACTCTAAGCAACAGTTTAAGCTTTGCGTGTATTATTCCGAGGATCCTTGTGCAAAAAATATAGTGACTGCAAGGATGCTGTGAAAAGCCGCGGTACCTCGAGGTGTGGCCTGAGGTGTGCGCAGCCTCTTCGGTGACCGTGTGGTTTTCAGCCCACCTCCACGATCTAAGGCGTAAATAAGAATCAGACAACACAAACCCCTCATCAGCGCTTTCACTTTCTCCTCTTAAAACACCTCCTGTATCTTTCATTTTATATTCTTCTAACCAGATTCATACTTTCTACTGGACATACTATAGTATGGAATTTATAGTTATAATGGTCCAGAATTTAGGCCACTTTTGCCATGATGTATAAAAGGCATGCCATCTTAGAAGGAATTTCTATAGATACTCCACCTGCTTTTTTCATTCATTCATTTGTTCACTCATTCAGTCAACTAACATTTATTGAGTTCCCACAATATGCCAGACACAGAGCGCAGTGATGGATGGATACAAACACTTGACTCAGGTAGTTGATAATTTTAGCAATTTTCTTTGTCCTTCAAAAAGCAACCTGGACTTTTCCTCTCTTTTATGTTCCCTACTGCTTCTCTTTCTTTGCTAAAGCAACACAAATCACTCTCCATCTGGGAGTTAGAGGTCCGTTTTCAACTCCTGGTTTATTTCCTTCTCTCTCCCCACCCCCTAGGTCTTAAATGGAGAAGTGGGTTCAGAAGCAGGTATCATGGAGCTGTTTTGAAATAACTCATCTCTGCAAAAATATTACCCTCTCAAGTGCTGTTCTTAACATCCATGTGTCATTAAAAGCTCATCATCTATATTTGAACAAAAAAGTTCTCCCTAACCATTTGTCTGCTAATTTATCATCTCTTGCTCTCCCCAGTAGACTGTAAGACCCTAGTTTGCTGCACTCATGTGTACAGGAGTGTCTGGCAGGTAGTAGGTGCTCAATAAATATTTGTTGACTGATCGACTCTCCTTGTGTTTATCTTCCCCTGTGCTGCTTTCTGCTGTGCAACCTCCCTCTGCTCCCCTAAAAGTCCAGCCCTCCCCCTTTTCCCCCTGTTCTCCCAGCACCACGGCCAACAACCTTCCCTGCACCCTCAACCTCTTCTCCACACACGTCACCTCGCCTCCCGCCTCTTCATTGCTACTTTGTGAGACCATGTCTGGTGCCACAGCTCAGAAGGCTGATGGGCGGGGCCAACTTCCTTCCTGGTCTCCATCATTGCTTCTTCACCCCGACTCCTCTACCCTTTTGTAAGTCTCCTCCTCCTCCATCCCAACACAGCAGGAGTTTCCCATCATCCGGATTGACCATCCTCTAACCCTCATCATCTACACCATCATCTTGAACCTCCCACGTTCTCCTCAGTGTTATTTAGACTTTGCCATGCGATTCCCAGTTGTCCTATAAAGCTACCTCTGGAGTCTAACTGCTGTGGGTGGCCTCTGCCTTTTCCTGTCATTTCAGCACCTGGTAAAGCCAAAGATCACAACAGCAGGACAAAAGAACAATCAGTGTGCCCATACCTGTTTCTCTGTGCACGGGCGGATTTACTCATGCCATAATCCCAGAGCAGCTCCACAGCAGCGATAAAATAGTGTCGCGTTCTCTTTTGAAAGCTGCGGGGATCCTGATTTTCATCCTCACCATAAATGTCAAAATCTTCTCTCGTCGTTTCAGTTGGGAAGATGTCATCATAGTCAGTCTTGTCTTCCTCTGGCTGAGAAGTGGTAAGGGTCACGTCCCTTTGATGGTGTTTCGAGGCCGGTGGCTTTTGAAAGTACAACGCTCCAGTCCCTCCTTGCTTGGCCCAGCTGGCTTCTGTTTGGAGCTGAGCCTGTCTTTCATGTACTGCTGCTATCGAATGATTGTTTTCAAAAGGGTCTAAGGGCAACATGACATCTTTTGTCTTAAGAGCTGTGTCTTCGTGTGACTTCTCGTGGAGTTTCTGCTCTTCTCTTGGCACCTGGGTAGTGTGTTGGTTATCCCACGCAAGGAGCCCCAGCTGCTTGGACGGAATGTGTTCAGAGCTCTCGGTTGCCCATTTCAGAAAGGGTGCTTTTCCAGATCTATTTACTTTATTCAGTTCAACAGATTCCTCTGTGTTCTGCAGGAAGATGTCTTCTATGTGGACTGGGCGGCCAGGAGAACCAGTGCTAGTTTTTGTAGGGAGAGAGTCTTCCTGATGAAAGTGAACTTCAGGAGGTAATTCACCTTCGCCCGATGCTTTAGACAAGCCTGGTTTCAAGAGGACAGTGTCCTCAAGTTTCTCGTACCTGAGTGGGTTTGTGGCACTTTCCCCCAGGGCGCTGATCTTTTCTTGACCTCCAGTCATTTCCAAGGTGAGGAGAGCTAAAGAGAAATTGCTTTTGGCTCCTTCTAAGAAACGATTGCTTCCCTGGACCCCAGAACTCCTCTCCCTAAGGGTATAACCACAGGCCAATGCTAGATGAGAAGTATTGTCTTGAGATGGGATCTTGGCTGGATCTGTAGGACTGGCTGATGGAGGTGCTGATACCAGCGTGGTGGGTGATGCAGGGCCATCCGTTTGAATGACTCCATGAGTCCTCATAGAACAATCGAAGAGGGACTGCGTACTGGCCCCTTTGTCTTTCTCATTGGACTCGACCTGGGTGCGAGTGCCCTGGGTCAGATCATTCGTGTTTCTGGACCACTGGGTTGAGGTGTCATTCCAAACGACCGCCCTTTCGAGCTCTGCCCCTCCCAGGCGGACCTGCTTCACAGCCCGCTGAACGCGTTGGGTGGCAACGTTCTCCTGACTTGGGTTAGGTGATGTCCTTGTGCCGCGGGGATACTCCTCTGCCATTTGCTTGGTTCGCTTCCCCAAGCCTTCCGAGTTTGCGTCCTCCCTTATTGAGAAATGGGCCATGTGAATCCCTGCTCTCTTTGCCGAATCATTTGATGTCCTGCCGTCTTGAAGTATTGAAGTATTTGTCCCCTTGTGTAAACCATCTCCATTTTGCTTAGTGCTTAGTGGGAAAAGGGCCTTCAGGAAATTCTTGGTGCCATTCGTTGTATACACCTGAGGCAAGACTACATTCTCTTGCATTAATTTTTCCTTCCTTTCTGTCTTTTCCTGGGATTTTTTTTCTTGAGTGTCTGTATCATTTTCTTGGACATTATTAGTCAAGTTAGTAAAAAATCTGCTGCTGCCGTTTAGAGAAATCTCTTTGAGTCCTATGTCCCCTGTAAATTCATCCTCTTCTACTCCTGCCATCTTCTCTGACGAGAAATGCTGATCTCTCATAGATTTTTCTGGCCCTGAAGAGGTCAGTGGCTTTGGACCAGGCCTTGGCCCAGAGCTGAGGGAGTTCTTGCCATGGGTCCTCTTTATCCACTTTGCTGAATCCGGTGAGAAGAGTGTCTTGAAGCGTGACACATCTGGATTTTCTGTACCTAGTGGCACAGGGCCTTCTATTTTTTCGTGGACCATTTCCACATTTTTTGCTGAAGTAGTCTTATTTGATACATAACTCAGCCCCAAAGCCGTAGTATTTTCATCCATAAGCGTTTCATCACGAATCAAAGAAGTCACTTCTTGAAACTCAGCTGTACTTTTTAACATAATATCTTCCCAGGCTGATGTACTGTTCTCTGTTAATAATGTTGGGCCCTCACCGTGAGTCTTTCTGTTGGTTGTTGAGTTAATCAGTGATTGGTTTATCTTTACCAAAGTGATATTAACTTTGAATGAAGAATTACCTTTGGTCAGTGAAGCAGGTCCATGAAGTCTTTCCTCTTTAAATAACTGATCACTCTCTGTCGATAATGCATTTTTTCCCAGTGAACTTTCTTGACTGTTCATTAAAGCTGCTTCTAACCACTTGGAGTCATTATCCCCTTTACTCAAGCCCAGAGGCACACCAGACCCAGTACTGTGAGATGAACTTTTGTCAAATACAGTGGCATCTAACTGACTACTAAAGCGAGCTGTCATATTTGAGGGGCCTAAAGAATCTGTCTTTTCACTACCTGCTGCCAAGTTTTCTGATGAAATTGTTGGCGAAGTCATTAGCTTGTCCGATAAACTAGACATTTTTAAATCAAGTTTCTTTACTGTTACAGTGGTTCCCAAATTCTCATTTAATCTTAATTGCAGTTCTGGCTCAGGAGTAAATACTCTATCCCCAGTGTTATGGAGCTCTGGTCTGAGCTGTGCCACATCAGATGTGCCCCCATTTCTTTCTCTTGCTTCAGATAAATGATCATCAGCCTTGTATGTGGTTTCTTGAAGGTCAGATAAGGATAATCCATGTGGAGTAGGTTTCTGTCCCAAGAGCATCAACAAATCACTAGAGGAGACACTTTGTACTTTGGGCAGCTGTGTTCTCTCTCCAGGCCAAAAGTCAATCTTCTCTACATCATTTTCTGGAATTACAGTGGCTTTGAATTGCTTTTGCCTAGAGCCAGAGTGCCTTGAATTCCGGAAGAAGCTTCTTGGTTCAAAGACGTTGTTTTCAGTCAGCAAGGAAGTTGGGATATCTTCATATACATCCTCATAATAATCACCAGTGTTTCTGTTACAACCAGAAACATTCAGCAAGGCTGTCATGCCTCGATTCCGAAAGTCTGAGTTGTGGCACCCCAGAACCCACAGACCTGGAGACGAGGAAGAATAAGACTTTGGTTACTCATAACCCAGGTTCCAAGCAGGCTTCGTGTTAGAGGCTCTCGCCTACATCCAGATAAATGAAAAATACTGGTTGGTACTATTATGTTACAGGTCATTGTGATAGTAGTCCAGCAATGGCAGTAAAAGTGGTTTTTGCATTGCTACTGTTGTGGTTTATCTGTTTGTGACTGCAAGAAAGGGCTATGATTAAAAGCGAATAGGTACTGGAATAAAAATGGAGAAATGTAGTTAACATACACCGTAGTGGAAAGTCTTAATAGTGGCACAGAGCTCTGATGGTGACAATGACTTACCTCAGGAAAGTTTATATAGGCTGGCTGTTTTTGCTGTGTGACATAGTGGCACAGGTTCTAGAATCAGATTGCCTGGGTTCAAATCTTAGCTCTACCATTTCCCAGCTGTGTGACTTTGAGCAAATCAGTTGAGCTCTCTGAGCTTCAGTTTCTAACTTATCAACGAGGCTGTTGTATCTACCGCATCATACAATGCATTCTAATCACATAACACAAGGCCTGGCATCGGCTGTCACCCATTCACAGGATAAGCAAGCATGAAGCAGCAGGCCTTGGGTTCAGGACACACATGCCAACCCTACCACAGTGTGAGCGGTACTCATTTCTGTTGTGGACAGGAGTATCTGAGTGAAGAAATTTCATGGTAGTAAATTAGATGCATAATTGTACGTGAAAAAATACACCTTTATCAAGCTACTCATCACGTACCAAAACCACCTCGTCATCTGACACAATAGCTGCAAGTGAAGTGAACTCTTAACTGAATCCAGCTTTCCCTCAAAGGGGAAACTTTCCCCAAAGTGTATTCCCACAGACACCTGTGAGACAATGGGCTGCCGTGGAAGAGGCTTCTGCAGGCAAACTCATTTTGGAATGTATACACACTCTGTGTGCAGTGAGATAATCAAATGGGAAATGAGAATAAAGACATTTTCTAATATCCAAGGATTCAGAAAATCTACCTCTAATGCAACCATCCTATGGAGGTGATTAGATAATATTTTTTTACTAAAATAAAAGAGTAAGTTAAAAATAGGAAGACATGAGACCCAGAAACCAGGCACTTATCTTGAGGGAGGATGAGGAAGAGTTCTAAGGTGATAACTGAACCCGAGGCCCAGAGAGAACCAGCCCAGACTACAGTAGGAGGATGCCTGGGTCCAGGGGGCACTATCGAAATGAGACAGAATACATTATATGATGGAACTCTTGGGAAAAAAGAGGATGACTGAAGAGAAAACCTTCCAAGAACAGGAAAACAATTAGAAGTTACAGTTAAGCAAGTTATAAAAACAGGAAATATAATCCTGTTTGGTTCCACAGGGAACATTTTCGTTGTTCACTGTGATTTCACTAAAAATAACAATGTGATTTCACTCAAAATAGGGATATAATTATATCATAAGTTTGGGGATTGGGATCCCAATTTAATGATGTTTAAAGCAGTTTTGATGGTATAAAACCACTCTGGGTCAGAGTAGACCAGGACTGGAGCTGAAATTAGTAATTTAAATAAGGTGTTTGACTCCTAAAATTTCACTGTTACAACTTAGACAAAACAAATACCTTCCTTTCCCTGAGGCAGACATTAATTGGGTGAGAAAAGGGAAAACATAAGTCCATACACAAGTCTGGAGTGACATACACCAGACTCTGAGATGGGCCTGGAATCGGGACTAGTGATCAAGAAGGACTTTCGTTGTATCTGTATTGGCTGAATTTTTGTAATGAGAACATCTTTTTGTATTACATGTGTAAATGAAACATTTTAAAAATTATAATTAGTGAAGAAATCTCAATCTAAGAGCTTAAAGAAGAGTCGATTCTGTGACGAAAGCCTCAGTAAAATAACCAAATAAAAATAAGAAATTCCACCTATACAAAATTCAAAATGAGAAAGGAAATATTATCATAGATGCAAAGAACATTAAAAGAATTACAATTCCCTTAAAGATAACTCTGCTGCCATATTCTCCTCCAACTTCTGACACATGCATCAGATGCCTGGCCAAGTTCGGGACTTGGTCAGCACTACTAATATATGGATCAGCCTCCTGCCTCAGTAATGTAACCAGGGATCTCAGTAAACTAACTAATTTTGTTGACTGTTATCCAATCCTGGAACTAGTTCCCATCAAAGTGACCCAGAGAGATGGAGCCCAGTTGACCACGAGCGGCCAGGAGCACACCTCAGGCCACAGTAGATGAGACCTCGTTAGTCAACCAAGGCAGGTGCAGGATCCTAGTGCGGGATAGTAAGGCGGGGTAGTAAGCAGTCTTTTTTAATGATGATGTTTGTATATACTAACTGGCAGAGAAAAACAAATATATTAAATGAAAAATAAAAGCAGGTTATAAAACAAGATGAGTTCAAATTCTCCATATAAGTGATTCCATACAGTAGTTACCTTTGTCTGGCTTATTTCACTTAGCATGATGCCCTCCAGGTTCATCCATATTGTCACAAATAGCAGTTTTTCCTTACAAGCGTGTGTGTTAACACACACACACTACATATATACACACATATATACACGCATACATATATGTATCACATTTCATTATCCATCCATTCATCAGTGGACACAGGTTAGTTTCATATCTTGGCTATTGTGAAAAATGCTGCAATAAACATGGGGGTGCAGATATCTTTTCAGGATTCTTATTTCATTTCCCTTGAATATATACCCAGAAGTGCGATTGCTGGGTCATAAGGTAGTTCTGTTTTGAATTTTGGGGGGACTGCCATATTGTTTTGCTCCAATTTACGTTGCCACCAACAGTGAACGAGGGTTCCCTTTTCTCCATGTCCCCTCTGGCACATGTTATTTCTTGTCTTTTTGATGACAGCCATTCTGACAGGTGTGCGGTGTTCTCTCGTGGTGGTTTGGATCTACATTTCCTTGATCAGTGATGTTGAGTACCTTTTCATTCACCTGTTGGCCATTTGTCTGTCTTCTTTGGGGAAATTTAATGGTATCCTATAAGTCCTGTAGGCTTTCTTGATTTTTATTTCTTCTCAGACTGAATAAATTCAAAAAATTTATCTTTGAGATCACATTCTTTTGCTTAATTAAGTCTATTGTTGAAGCTCTTTGTTGCATTTTCATTTTTGGGAGGGTGTT
>JAQQSQ010002715.1:0-10397 GCA_028627145.1 Eidolon dupreanum | reverse complement strand
GACACCCCTCGGCCCCTTCAGCCGCGTGGGGGGAGGGGCTGCGTCCGCTCGGGCAGGAAACCGCCGGCTGTCCCCCCCGCCCCCGCCCTGCCCCACGCCGCAGAGGGGAAACGAAGCCACGCGAACGGTTCTGCAGCGGCGAGGGCGGAGCCGGCCCTCCCGAGACAGAGCCCGCGCGCTGACGCCGCCCGAGGCCCCCCGCTCCCGAGGCCACCCCCCCCACCCCCGGAGCGGCCCCGCATGGCCGCGGCGCAGGGAGGGCGGGCGCACGGCGGCCAGGCCTCCTTAAGAAAACAGCTCGTCCCACGCCTGCGTGGGGACAGGTATCTTTAACTTTGACGTGTTCTCGGACCAGACCGGTCCGGTCCCGTCCCTCCCACGCGGCCCCTGGCACGGCCACGACACTTTCTCGCTGGGTTCCGGCTCCAGCGTCTTTCTTCAGCCAGACCTTCGCCAAGGACCCTCGGGCCCTTCTTCGAGGGGGTCGCGGGTCCAGTGGCCGTGCTGGTTCCAGCCGGGTCCCACTCCGTGCTCACCTGGGCGAGGGCCAGGGGCACAGGACGTAGGACGCCCAGGGCGACACCTGCCAGCAGCCAGGACTGCCACACGGGCAGGTCTCAGAAGCGCAGGGCGGAGGCCACTGCCCGGAGAATTTCAGGTCAAAAGATAATTCAAGACAAGTCCTGAAATAAACTCGGGCCGGAAAATGCCTGGGGCGACTGTCGCTGTTGGAGGCGCTGACGACCCCCAGCAGCCGGAGCCAGTGACGCGTGCTTCCGGGGCGCAGGCGCACTGCGGGGCCCCTCGCCGAGTCCCAGGCGCTAGGGACGCCCCGCGACTGAGCACGCGCCGCCCTCGCCCGCGTCCCACCGCGGCCCTGCGCGCGCCGGCAACGCCGGGACCCGGCTCCATCCCGGCGGCTGTGGCTTGTGACGAGGTTCAGGGGCTGCTACCAACACAGTGCTGTCTTCAGCTCCATCCACGTTTTCTTCTCACCTGAAAGTTCAGAGGCAGGGGTGATGCCCCCCCCATCACCAAGGACCCCGCGATCCGAGACGGCTGCACGTGCGCCCGCCATCACGCCGGGGCCCAGGCAGCAGGAAGCAGGGGCGCAAGGCCCAGGGGTCCACCGCTCCTCAGAGGCCTCCTGGGGGCCACGCCCACTGCCGCTTGCGCCTCATTGGCCAGGACCTGGTACCTGGCCGCAGGGGGGCAGGAAGCGCAGTTTGCCAGCTCTTAGCAGGTTCTGTTTCGGAGAAGAGGGGCGTGGACGTTTCCGTCAGGCAGCCGTCTTTGCCAAATGGTCTGGACGCTCGGATGAAAAACCCCGTTACCGGCCAACGCTCCGGGCCCAGCCGGATACCGGGCGACCGGAGACCGCGTGGGTGGCGACCTGCGCCTCCCGCCACCTCCAGGGCGGAAGCGGGCTGCATCGGCTGCACCTGCCCTCTGCCTCACCCCTCGCCCGCACCTGCCGTCCCACCCTCCGCAGGACTGTCCCGCCGTGGTGGCGAAGACGCTGTCCCGTCAGAGCCTCCGGAGTGTGGGAGGCGCCGGACCCTGTGTAAGGGGCCTCCAGCGTTGGGAGTGAGTGGGGGTCCTGGGGAGCAGGCGACCCACCAGGCGGGCGGGCTGGCCCAATGCTGAATGCCGTGTGGGGACCTGGGCCCCACGCCCTGCCCTCCTCCTGGGTCACGGAGTCACTCACAGACAAGAAGCAGTGCCCTGGGCGGCCTCCCTGGTCCTGGATGGGTGACCCCCGCACTCTCCGGATCCTGATGGCTGGAGGCAGAGCCAGGAGGCCTGGCCGCGGGTCCGACCTGAGCAGCCGTCACCCGGCATCACAGGACACCCGGCAGGCCTCACCTGCGGCCTTTGCCCCGGGAGGCAGTGCCGGCGCAGGCTGAGCGGTGGGCACTTGGGGTGCGGGCAGGAACCACCTGATGAGTGTGGATGGGCCGCGGCGGCCACCCCATGCGACCCGTCTGCCGCTGCACCAACTGGAAGCAATGCCTCCCGTCAATCAGCCGAGCAGTGTTCTGGCCGAGGTCCAGTTCAAACCCTTGAGCAGTCAGGGGTTTCCGTGCCTGGGGAGCGGCCGGAGGGGAGGCCCCCCGCCGCCCTGCAGAGAGGCAAGGCCGTGCAGGGGAGCCGAATACAGCAGCACGGGCGTCGTCTCGCCGTGAAAGCAGTTTCCGCTTCTGCGTGTCCCCGAGCTCGTGTGCCGAGAGTGGGGTGCCTGGAGCCCGGTGCCCAGGAGGCCGGAGCAGCCGCAGGCACCAACAGGTCTCTCCGTGGAAGGCAGTGTGGCCCCTCAAGTCTGTTCCACCCTCAGGTGGAAAGAGGAGAGGGGCCCCGGAGGGCACCCACCTTTGGGTCAAGGCCCCCAGGGTCTCAGCCCTGCCCCACCGTTCCCCCAGCACACAGCAGTGGGCCCCCTGGGGCGCATCCAACACCCCACTTCCAGCTGCTCCAGAGGCAGCTCGACCCTCACCCCACCTCCGACAGCAGCTGGACAGCCTTCCCCCCGGATCCGACAGGCAATTAAGACAATAAACCCTCTAAAAACCCAGTTTCCAGTTATACCAATGAATAAAACGAGGAGAGAAAACGCTTTCTCTTTCCAGAGGCCTAACGCGGTAATACTTAATTGCAGAACTCCGTATTTTATTATTTTGTTGATGTGAAACATTTCAGTTGTTTCATTGTTTCTAACTTTCAAACAAGATTTGCTTTTGGTTGAGAAGGCAGGCTGCTCCCCCGGACGTGGATTCCCGCCGGACGGTCTGAGCCACGTTTTGGTTAAATTACAGCACCCGGATTTCAGTAACAAGCACATTGATTTCATATTCAAAAAGATTTTTATATTTAGTCTCTTAACCTTTTGTAATTCCCACCCACAGCTCTAAACGGTGGAACCCTTTTACGTTAATTGTTGTCAGTGGGGCGTCTGCCTCGACCCGTAATTTAGGCCCATTGAGTCCTAATGCAGGTGCCGATAATTGCCGAGGGACCCGGGCAGGCTGGCTGGGCCCCCGTGGCTCAAACAATCCCCAGTAAATTGGATTTGGGAACCTGAAGCAGCCACAGCCGGCAGAGAACCTCGAATCGCTTTCTTCTTCTTTTTTTTTCTTTATCAAATGCACAAACTATCCCCACCCCCTGGGAAATGTCTCCAGTTGATCTGAGTGAAGTCGTTTTTTCATTTGCTGAACAAATGGTTTTGAGCGCTCATCAGACGGGACCTGCGGAGAGTCACCCGTAACTGTAAGACGGTTTTAAAAATCAAGGTGCCCTCCGCCGCTGATCAACCCTGCCAACAAGTGACGGCGCGTGTGGCAGGCACCCCCTGGAAATTCCACGGCCCCTCGGGGCGGTCACGCGCTGCACCGTTAATTGTCTGTGGTAGCGCGGAAGATTCGTGTTTGGGGAGGAAACTCTGTACCGTAAACTCCTCGTCCGGGAATCAGAGCTCACAGAGGGAACGACCCAGAAAAGGCCAGGAAGATGCCGCGTGGCCAGCGCAGTGGGAACAACGGCGGTGAACGCAGTCGTCAGGGGCGCGTCTGCCGGAACCAGGCTCCCGATGGGGGTGCCGCAGGGCCACCGAGACCACAGCTCCCGGAGTGCGTCCCGGCCACACCGCTCACTCCCCAGGTCACTGGGCTCTGCCCGGCCGCTGCCTGTCCGTGTGTCCTGCAGCCACGTGGGCATGGCAGAGGGCAGCAGCCCGGACCCCCGGTCCTGGAGGGCGGGGGAGGCGGCCCTCGGGGGTCGGCCTGGCTCTGCCGGCCGGAGGTCTCCAGCGGGCCGGGGTCTTGGGCAGAGAGGCGAATCTGCACCACTTTCTGAAGGTCACCACCGCTCACACCGGGGTGCAAGTGCGTCTTCGGGAGGACTGACCCGGCGGGGACCCCGACGTGCCTCCGGCCACCTTGGATTTCTCCCCTCACTCACCGGGCCGAGGCCTCGGAGGCCCATGGCCGAGGGGACACAGGGAAGCCACTCGAGGCGGCCGAGAGCCTGGCCATCTGCAGACATGTCCCTCATGCTCACACGCTGCAAGGACACCCAGCAGAAAGGGCGGAGCAAGGCCGGGGGGCTCTCTCCCTCGCGACCTTGGGTCTGCCTGGGCTGCTGGACAGGCCCCAGGCCAGCCAGGGACAGTGACCTCATTCTCCCTCACGTTTTGGTTCTGACGGTGGGGCCATGGGTCAAACTTGACCAGCGGCTGCCGGCAGCTTCCAGCGTCAGACGGGCAGTGGCTCTGCCCGGCCCTCACAGCGCTGCCCGCGGTGGGGGACGCCGCTGGGCCCTTCCGCTCTGCAGAGCCGGCCCGGCGTCCAGGCCGCGTGGCGCCCCGCCTGTGCCGAGGGAAGGGGACGTCACGTGCCGGGAGCCAGGCCTCTGCCTGCATCGGCCACCAGCTTCCTGGCCAGGCGGCCCCTCAGCGGCCAGCGGGGCCTCAGCGCGAATCCCCCCGAGACAGCAGCAAACACCGGACGAGCTCGTCCTGAAGAGCCGGGCGAAGGCTTCTGTCCCGGAGGACAAGTGCAGGCCCCGCCCGAGGCCGGCCCCGCCCGGCTCAGGCTGCTGCACGGGAGACCTGGGCCCCGCCCCGTGGACCCCTCGCCTGCGTCCAGGCCCCTTCTGCCTACTGACCGCTGCGCCCACAGGCCGGGGGGCCCCTCCCCACAGGCGGCCCTCACGTTGGAGCGCTGCTGCCCACTGCCCCGTTTCAGGCCACCATGTGGCCCCTGAGCCTCTGTCCAGGGCCATTCCAGAGTCCAGGACTGCTGTGGACGGGCCTCCCTGGACGTGCGTCCTCAGTGGCACAGGGCCAGGAAAGGGCACGTCGCCGTGGGGAGGGCTGATGGGCGCAGCCTCCCGGCTGTTATTCGCACCGGAGCGGAGCCGCTGTCGGCCTCAGTGTCCAGGCCCCTCGTCCCGTCGGCCGTCCCCCCCCAGGACGGGCTGCTTTGTAGCCAAGCCGCCCCCACAGGACGAGGACAGGGTACGCGGCCCTGGGCTGCTGCTCTCCAGCGTCTGGCTGGGACCCCGGGTGAGCGGGCGCCCCGGAGCCCGCGTGGGCGGCCGGCTGCCTGCCTCGGCCTCCTCCTGTGGACAGTGCCCCCGCCCTGCGCCGTGCACCGGGTGGCCCTGCCCGGCCCTGCTGGCCTGTGTGCAGACAGCCTGGCGGGCCGTCAGGAACAGCCTTGGAAGGAACCCCAAGTCAGGCCCGACCCTGGGGGCTGCGGCAGGAACGAGCCCCTTCCGTGTGGCATTGTGGGTCCAGCACCCGCACCGCTGGGGGGGCGGGGGGTGACCAGTGCCGCGTCCGCGTCCGGGGAGGGCTTTCGGCCCAGCGTGGCGCCTGCGACAGTTCCTCAGGGGAGGGGCTTGCAGAAGCAGGGGCGGCGTGGCCATCGGAAGCTCCGGCTCCAGGAGCATTCAGCAAGGACAGGGGTCGGGGGACAACGGCAGGCGCTGGGCACCGTCTCCGCGAACGGTGACGGTGACGTGGCCCCAGCGGCGGGACCTGCTGATCTCGCTCGGAGGCGGCTGCAAGGGCCCGGGCCCTGTCCAGGGGCTCACGGCCGGCAGCCACGGGACCTCGCGGTGCCTGAGCCCTGATCCCAGCGGCCGGCGCAGGGACCAAGGCCCCAGTTCGTCTGCCGCGCCCACCCTCTGCCCCCGCCAGGCCGACAGCAGTGGGGGCCCTGGACGGAGGAAGACAGGCCCGGCCACATGCAGCCTGCTGGGGGGAGCCAGGGGGCGGGTGTCCCCATCTCCTGCCTCCCCCCCCCGATCTGCTGAGGGCACAGCCTCCAGGCCAGCCTTGGGCCACAGCTGGGAGGGGGACTGGGCCGTGAGATGCGTGTGCCAACTGGGCAGCTCTCCAGGGGGCCTGAGGGGGCCCGCCTGGCCTTGCGCCCCAGGCCCCTGCGCTCCCCCGGGCCACGTCCTCTCCAGGTGCATGGCCCTGCCCGGTGCCCCTGTGGCCACCTCCAAAGGAACAAGCTTCTTGGCTGGTTGAGTCTGCCCTGGAGATTGGCACGGCGTGTCTGGTCACCTCCAAACGCAATGGCTCTCGCCCCCTCAGGGCCAATAACATTTCATTCTTCGGATTAGCTTAAATGAAGAACATGCTTTGGCCGCCGCCTGGCGAGGTCCGGCCCACGGTGGCCGTTCGCGGCAACGGCCGGGCCCCTCGGGACTTGTTCACGCCGCGGAGTCTCTGCCGCGGCCTCTGTGTCCTACACAGGTGATTAGGGAGCGTAATTGAGTCGGCTGTAAAACGGTAGTTAACAGAGTTCCCCTCAGGGAGAGGTCGGCCGCGAATCCCCCGCTCAGCCCCGCAAGGAGCCCCTGCCCGGTAGGCAGCAGGCGACCTTTATCTTGCGGATGAAGCCGTAATCACCGATTAAAATAGACATGAGTCTTCAGCAGCAACGCCAGGGTGTCCCCTCTGGGGAGTGCCCCCAGCAACGCCCCCGGAGGCCACAAGGGGCCCCTCTCCTGAGCCCGGGAGGGCCGTGTGTGGGACCCTTCTTTCTCTCGAGTGGGTCCCCCAGGGTTCCTGGAGCCCCCCTGCAGGACGGCCTGTCCGGTGGTTTCATCAGCACTGCGGGAACACGGGGCTGTCCCCCAGCCCAGCGGTGGGCAGGAGGGGGCCACACGGGCCCCGGTCTGTATCAGACTCCCCGTCACTTCCTTTGGGTGGCACCCACCATCAGGCAGTCGCCTTTTCTGTGATTTGACCCAATGAGACCAGGTCTTACAATAGGATGGCAGGAGGGGTGCACGGCCCAGGTCAGAGGGTACGCAGAGGCCAGAGGGGCCCAGCGTGAGCGAGGAGTGTGAGCGAGGAGGGGGTGCAGTCTGGGTGACAGTCCTGGGCTCTGCAGCCACAGGGCTTGACTCTGCTCAAGATGCAGGAGAAAGTGGGGGTGGGAGCCGCGGGCAGCCCCTGGCTGTGAGCTGGGGCTGAGAGGCCAGGCGGGAGCCTGCACCCCAAGATGTGGGCCGTGGGGAGACCAGGCTGAGAGGCAGAAGGCAGGCTGTCGCCTGTGTTCCTGGCCAAATGACCAGGCGGAGGGCGGGCCTGTCTCCTTAGGGGAGGCCGAGCCGCAGGATCGTGGAAGCTGCACAGGACCAGGGTGTGAGCTGCACCCGGGCCCAGGAGCTCCCCATGTCCCTGTCCCCGCAGCCACCGCAGCCTACCCAGCCTGCCTCCGCCAGGCCGCAGCATCCCCACCCACGCTTGGGCCACCTCAGGGCTGGCCTGTCTGGACATCGCGCCTGCACAGGGACCGGCGGGGCGGTCGGGCCAGGAGGCGGAGGGGGCAGCGGGGGGCGGGTGGGCGTCCGGAGGCATGGTCAGCGTGTGGCCCGAGGCAGGACCGAGCTTGGGGGCGGCCCAGCCTCCCGCGAAGGCCACTGGGCGAGGGTGGACCTGGGTCCCGCCGAGCGCTGTGCGTCGTGAGGCATGACGGGGGACGGGGACGGTGGACGCGGGTCGACTGTCGAGGGCACCAGCTGCGTTTCCGCCGCCTGCCCCGGGGACGGCGTGTCGCCCGCCCGGGCCTGAGGCTGCTGCCAGCGGCCTCTCTCCCTCTGGTGGTCACCTTGGCAGAGGGCTAGTAGGGTGCAGAGCTGGGGACTTCACCGTCCGGACGCACGACGAGAGGCAGCCAAAGCCAGCGTCTCGCATGTCCCCCGGGGCCGTGACGCGTGAAGACGTGGGACCGAGGCGGCTCGGCTCCGGCCGTTGCCCGGGACGCGTAGACGGTGCGGACGCAGGGCCGACGTCAGCGAGAGGACGGCCTGACCCTCAGCAGGCCGCAGCGACGGCAGGAGCCCCGTGTGCCCATCCCCACCCCCCGCGGAAGCCACCCCAGGGCCCCGTCCGTGCGTGGAGGACGGACTGCCCCCTCACACGGAGCCCCCCAGCAGACGCTCAGGCGGGGCGTCCGGCCCTCCCTGCCCGGCCAGCCCCTGCTGGCACCTTCTCCCCACAGCTGGGGACACAGGGACGGGGACAGGTGGGAGGGCCCGGAGCTCAGCCCCCAGCGGACAGCGGTCCCGGGGGTGCATGTTCGGACCGGTCCTGGGGTGGCCCCTGCAAGGGGAGGGGTGAAGGGAGCCGGATGGGCAGGGGTCCATGGTGGGGTTCCCACCGCAGGGACAGACAGGCTGAGCCCGGCCCCAGGATTTCAGGGTCTCCTGGGGATGGTCGCCCTTTGTGGCTTCCGTGCTCCCCACATGCCATGCACGTGGCCGGACGCCCCACCCCACACGGTTACTGAGTAGAAAAAGCATCCTGTCACGCCGGGCTCAGAGGAGGGCGCCGGCGGCAAGGGCCTCGGGAGGCGTCGTCCAGGACCCCCTCCCAGCCCAGAGGATCAGCCCCAGGCTGGGGTCACCCAGGGGGTGCCAGGGCCAGGTCCCCGCTCACCCAGACATGTCGTCACCCACCGGGGGCCACACTCAGAGCGGCCACACAGGGGGCTTCCTCCGACCTCCGCCTCGTGACGCGCAACAAGCCCCTCTGTTCTTTTTCGGACCCGCGCCTTCTCCTCAGCAGGGGGACGCGCCCCCCCGTGTCCCGAGGACTGCCTGCGCGTGGAGCGAGGCCGTGCCCAGTTCGTGGACATCCGCCTCGGGCCCCCTCCCCCCGGGTACCACCCTGTCCCGTTCCTGGACGGCCAGCACAAGGTAGGGGCGGGGACCCCCACGCGGCTCGGCCAACGCTGCGGCCGGGGAGCGGGGGGGGCCGGGGGGCCGGGAGGGGACCCCCGGGAGCCCTCTGAGTCCCCTCCTGCTCCATGTGAAGGCAAGCCGCAGACCCAGAGGTGGCCTTGGCCCCGGGAGGATGCCCACCGTGCCAGACCCGCCAGCGGGCAGCAGGTAGGAGAGGCCGCCCCCCGGCGGGCGTCTGGGGGTTGGTCTGGGCCACAGGCGGGGCTGCGAGCAGGCCCCTCGGGGTGCACAGTTCTGAGCACGGCAGGGTGCCCCTCACACCCGCCTCCGTCCCGACTCCCCGGCCTGCAGCGCTCTGGGCACCGCAGGCAAAGCCTCCGTCCGCCGGGGCGCGAAGCCGGCTGCGGTGTGGGGGGCGGTTCGCTTCCTCGGGGGGAGCCCTGGGCTGGCCCCGGCCGGGCCTGCATGCTGCAGGCGGAGCGGGATGCAGAGCATGGCCAGTCTGGCGGGCCGCCCCCTGCAGGGGCCCGCGGGCTGCAGAGAAGGGCCACGCGCCAGTGGACACTCCGTGCGGGCGGCGGGCGGGCGCTGTGGCCTGGCACACCCCACGCTGCGGCCGCGGCTGCCACATGCCAGGCGGCCAGGCTCGCCCACACCCACCTGGGGTTTCGTCTGACAAAGTGGAGGGCTGAAGGTCGGCCCGTGGGGAGGCGGGAGACCCTGGGGGCCTCCCCTCCGTGGTGTGCCCTCTGCAGCTCGGGGAAGGCTGAGCTCCAGGGACCCCTTCCAGGCCTCCACCTTCAGGAGCGGCTTGTCCCCAACAGAGCCATGCAAGTCAGACCTGACCTGGCCCCCTGCCGAGACCCCAGGCTCCAGGGAGCTGTGGGGAACTGCGGGGAGCTCGCTGTGGCAGCTTCGAGGCACCCCCCCCCTCACCCATGGCATCCTTTGCATGGTCCTGCAAGGCGGCCGAGCAGACCTTTATCTGGAAGCAGGACGCCCTGGAAAGGCCACCCCAGCCCTGAGAAAAAATCCCCGGGCCCCAAAAGACACAGGCGGTTGGGCGGAGCAGGGCCTCGGGCCAGGGAGGGCTGCAGCCCACTGGAGGCCGCGACTCCGGCGGTGACTGCGAGGCCTCGTCGGCCCCCAGGAGCCACGGGCGGCCAGCGGGCGCCTTTCTTTGCTCACGCTGCCCGCCCCGGGCACGCGCCGAAGCAGCCACGAGAGAGCAGCGGCCGGCGGGCCCGGGCGCTCGCGAGGCGGGCGGGGCCCCGCGGGGGCGGCACGGTGTCGGGAGCTGACAGGCCCCGGACCCCGGTGGCACGGCGGGTGGGGACAAGAGGCAGCCGCAGAAGGGGCCCCCCGGCTGTGCGGGGCGCGAGCCGCCGTCCTCCGCGTCGCGGGTGCGACCTGCACGTGGGGCTCGCTTCACACGGTCGCGGGAGCAGCGCGGGCTCCCCGTAAACGGCCGAGACCCCGCCGACCACGGGCGCCCCGCACGCGCTCCGCGCTCCCGCTCCGAAGGCGCGCGCCCACAGCCGAGCCGGGCCCAGCGCCCCGCGCCAGCCTCCCCGGCCGTAACCGTGGCAACCGGGGTGACAGCGAACCACGAACCGCGTGGAGTCGGCAGAAGGGGGCCCTGGCCCGGCTGCCGGCTGCGGGGGGAGCCGAGCCGGGCGCTGCCGAGGCCGGGG
>JAQQSQ010002714.1:0-10400 GCA_028627145.1 Eidolon dupreanum | reverse complement strand
GATCTCAAATCATTCAGGAATCTGAAAAAGAACAAACTAAAACCGAAGCAAACACGTGGAAGAAAATAATAGTAGTACGGAAACTGATATAGCCACTTCAGCTTTTTAAGATTAGTGTTAATATGATATATCTTTCTCCATCCCTTTACTTTTATCTATTTGAGACTGTATATAAAGTTGGTTTCTTGTAGACTGTACAGGAATACAAAAAGGAGAAGAAAAAAAGCATGAAACAAAAACTCTTTAAAATTTCTTACAGGGCTTTTGTTTTATTAATTCACTGTGATAATCTCTCTTTTGATTGATATATTAGACAGTTAACATTTAAAATGAATATTCAGATTATTTTAAGCTTTCACAGGCCCACTGCACAAAGAAAAGTAACTCCGAAAGGTCATGTGTTGACAAATGTTTTTCCTTCTCTCCAACCTTAAATCTGTAGGAAAGAATGTTTATGGCTTATTCCACTCTCCTGGGAAATCCTGACTCCTTTTTGTTTCCATTTTTTCCTACAATAATGTAAAATTATACAAAAGTTAATACAAAGCCAAGGATCCAGGAATAAACAAGTAGTGTTCTCTAAGCAGTATAAATAAGTTAAATGTCACCCAGGCACGTCCTGCAGGAATCCTCATCGTTCGATCTTTCCTGTATACGCTTGTGTTAAATCCTTTAGTGACCTCGCTCATTAGTTGCTCTGCTCATAATGTATCTTTATACACAATTCAACTTGTTTTTAAATATTGTTTAAGAACTAAAAATCATCCCCACAGGATGACTGTCTGTCCCAAGGGAAATAGGAGAGAATTCTTCCATACCTCTTTTGGATTCTGGCGGCCCCTAGAATTCTTTGACTTGTGGCAGCATGATTCTGATATTTGCCTCTATCTTCACATGGCTTTCTTCCCTATGTCTCTTTATTATTCTCTTCTTATGAGGTCACCAGTCATTGGATTTCAGGTCTCCTAAAATTCTTAGCTTAATTACATCTGCAAAGCCTTTTCCAAAGAGGTCACAATTGCAGTTTCTGCAGGCGAGAATGTGGATATATCTTTTTCGGGGGCACTACTCAATTCACTACAATGGTCAACTGATTTGTGACCAAGGTGTTAACACAATCCACTAAAAAAATAGTCTTTTTAACATATGATGCTATACAACTAGATATCCACATGCAAAAGATTAATCTTATCACCGTTGTGCCATATTCAAAAAGTTACTCAAAAAAAATAGACCTTAATATAAAAGATAAAACTATAAGATAAAACTCTGTTGGAAGAAAACATGCGAGTACATCTCAGTCACCTGAGGTTGGGCAAAGACTTCTTACATATGTCACCAAAATCAGTAAAAGATAAGCATAAATCAATTTGACTTCATCCAAAATAATTTTTTTCTCAAAAACAACATTCAGAAATTGGAACACCAACACAATGGGATAAAATATTCAAAATTATATATCTGATAGAAGATTGAATCCAGAGTACATAAAAAACTCTTACAACTCTACCATAGGAAAACAGTCCAATTAAAAAAAATGGAAAGTTACGATTGACCAACAGAAAAGTAAGTACACTAAATTTTGCAACATTAGTAGTATTTACCTTTGTGAAACTTAGGCCATGCTTTTCTCTGAGAAAAAAATGATTGCATCTGCCTATATTAAAATGAGATATATCAGTTATAACATATTTTACAGAGCCTTCAAAAATATGTCTTAACAATAAATAGGTGGATGTATAAATGATAATTCTAATATAAGGAATATCCAGAAATGACATAAGCTCAAATTGTAAAATAAAGCACTGTGTGTGTGTATGTGTATTTGTGTGTGTTCCTCCTTCCATCACTCCAAAAGCCTGGCCACAGTAACATCACTCAGAAATCTCTGCTTCCTCAAATATCTATTGAGAAATAAACAGAAGTCAGTTGAATACATGTCTCTGTCAATTAGCTTATTGAATCCTGACTTACAGAACCTTGTCATATCTTATAAGAAAAAAAATTTTGAGCATTGAGTAGTGCCCATAGGATGTTGAGCTGAGTAAAGTTACATAGCGATGCATATGTAGCCTAAGAGACAAGGAGAAAGGATGACAGAAAAGTATGTAGACTGCAGCAATCATTCTCCACTACTTCTGAATTTCCTCTAATACATATGCTGACTATGTCTCAGAATTCCCTGGGAGGGTTCTAGTTTTCAAGCAAACCATGAGCCTAGCTCCACACTTCTCCAGACTGGTGATGCCCACTCTGTTAGTTAAACAGTATGGATGGGCCAAATTATATGGTGTGCTTCTTCTATTACCTCAGTTTCAATATAATTGCTTTTTTGAAAAACTGTGGAAGGAAGAGAAGGCAGTTATAACTTTTGTCACAATTGAAAAGGTAACTTCACAATGTGACTTAATTAATACAAATAGCTCTTCCTTAAAAGGGAAAACAAAAGATCACAAAAATTTCTACTAATAGAGTCAGAGATATAGAAAATTTTTTTAAAATATTTAGTATTATGGCAATATGAACCAAAGTCCAAAAATGAAGAAATAGTTTTACCTCTGTGTGTTTGGTAAATTTGGGATATGTAAACTTATTCAAAAAATATTTTTAGGCATTGATAATATATGTGGAGATATGTTAGTTGTCATTGTTATGGCAGTGAGAAAACTATGACTTGCACAAATACATTCCCTGGCTAAACATTAACATTGTGGCAAGTTTTATTTGTTATGGGAGCACATGAGTGGGTGTGTAGGCTAAGAAGTCATCAGAATTGCAGAAAACTTTTAGGGGAAGTGGTGCATCAATTGAAAATCAATAATGATAAGATGTACTAAGGTTGAGTTGGGGAATATGGGAGAAAGTGTGCAAGAGAAGTGCTTACAACAATACCTGGCACAGAGCACATGGCTAACAGATGGAACCTGTAAGCACACAGGAAAAGAGGGGAGGGTGGCGTTCCATGTGGAAGACCAGGACTTCTGTTTTAGGCACACTGAAATGGACATGCCTGTGATTTGTGCAAGGAGATATGTTTGGTAGGAGGGTCAATATATAAGCAGATATGTTTGGTAGTCAATTCAATATGTAAGTCAGAAGCAATCCACTACTAGAAACAGAAATTTAGTATATATTAAGTGATAGATGTTATATAAAATTGTACAAATTGTGGAGAAAACAATGAGAAAATATAGTCAGAAGTAAAGAGGAGCTAATAGGTCCAAGAAATCAAAACAAGCAAAAAGATAACATAAAAAAAACCATGCGTGCAATTTTTAAGTTAATTTATCAAAGCATTTCATAAATATAAAAACAAAACTTGTATTTAAAATACTGTATTCTGCATAACAGCTTGCATATTGATAGAGAAATGTGGAAGGAAGCCAAGGAAGGGAAGCTTATTTTGGTCTTCTGTGTAGGTTTTCCATTGTCATAAAATAAAATATACTTTTGTTAAAAAATGGGGAAAAATTCAATTATAAAGCTAGAACAGACTCCACGTTTTGGTCAAGATTCTTTAGAGTGAATCCAAATTATATATCATGCATTTGCATTTAGAAAAGAATCAAATTGTTAATCAAAACATAATTTTAATAATGTGATTTTTTTACTTAGCTCTGAATAGGGAAGAATTTGGGGGAGTCACATGAAATTTATGCTACCCATGATATCACACATTAGGAGATAAATCTATCACATGTATAGTATGCTTCAAAATATAGCATAAAATATAGCACAGGTTAATAGAGCTAATAAAATGTAGTGGAGGTTAACAGAGCTGATTAAATTAGATTTCATACAGATAATGTGATATATATAATAACCTCTCTGAATTATGGGGGAGGCAGATTGAACAGAAGTCATCAGTGATGAACAACTAGACAGTAACAATATTCATTCCGCTGGGATGGACAGATGAGCCTCAATTGAAAGTTCTGATTTTAATCTTTCTCTTTCTCACCTACACACTGAGTATAACTAGAAACTTGACAATCATCACACTCACCTTTGTGGATCTCCACCTTAAAACACTCATGTACTTTTTTTTTTTTTTACAAAATTTCTCTTTCTTAGAGATCTCATTCACATCTGCCTGTATTCCCAGATGCTTGTATAATGTAGCAACAAGTGACAAGATCATTACCTGCAATGCCTATACCAGCCAAGTCGTTTTTGCTGATCTCTGTGAAGTAACAGATTTTTTCTGCTGGCTGCCATGTTCTATGATCACTATGTGGCCATCTGCAAACCCTTGCATTATGTGACCATCATGGGCAGCAAAGTCTTCAGGAGACTTATTTTTTCTGATAATGAGATTGTTGATTATAACCTCCCCACTTTATCTGGGGCCAAATCTGAAATTCTGTAATTTGAATGTCATTGATCATTTTCTCTGATGTTTCACTTTGAAGATATCATGTTCGGACACATGGTTCATGGAACAAACTTTCAATCTATGCTGTGCTGATCCTCATTTTAACTTTTATGTGTGTAGTTCTCTCCTATACTTGCATTATCAAGACGATTTTAGGATTTCTTTCTGCCCGATAAAGGAAAAAGGCCTTTTCCACCTGTTCTTCCCACATGATTGTGGTTTCCATAAACTATGGCACATGCATCTGTATGTTCATCTGTATGGATCTTGCAGCAAAGGAAGAGGTGATTATTAATAAAGTGGTTTCACTACTCATTTTTTTCATTTCCCCTATGTTAAAACATTTATTTATACACTGAGAAATAGGCAAGTGAAGAAAGCCTTCAATGATGCAATCAAAAGAATTGCATCATTCTGAAGGAAGTAAAATAAAATAGCAGTCAATAGTGTTAAATGGCTGCTAAACCTTTCTATAAACTTTACAATTTTTTCACGTTTTAATAATTTATTTTTCAGTTAATGTTATATTTCTCAGCTCCTCTGCATTTATGCAATTTAAGTAATGAAACATTAAAGAGCATAAATTGACAATAGCAAAGTTGATTGAAACTCTGATGCTACACTAATACAATGGGCTGAAATTAAATGGAATTAAAATGATGCATGTCAAAACTTATTAGGTTAAGAATAGATTCACATGTATCTAAGTATAAAATAACATGACAAGCTATGTATCTCAATATATGTTTTTAAATTAATGTTCATACATTTGTAAATATCACATGCAATACATATGGGCATATTGAAGAAGGAAAAATATGGAAGAATATGCTCCAAAATATTTGCATTTGTTATCTGTTTTAGAGTTATTTTTCTTGCTCTTTTCCCCTGTGTTTGTTCTCCTATTCTTCCTTATCTTATCAAATGTCTCAAGAATGTGTAATTTATTCATTTATAAATATTGGTAAAGGAAAAAAGTTGCTCTACAACCTTTTAACTACCTTACCTGATAGGGATTAATTAAAAGAAACACAACTAGTTTTAATTAGATTCTTATTCTTTTCCTACCAGTTTCCTTTAAATTATTGTGATGCTTTTGCCTGTGTCCCCACTATTACTGTGTTAAGTTCGATTTTTTCCCCCAAATTCATTACACAAATGATTCATTAGTGGTTTTTCAACCTGGTTATCAAGGACCCTTTTGTTAATAAAAAACTTTGTTTCAGATTTGGCAAATAAGCAAATATCAAGCTTGAAATTAGACAATTCTCTCCTTAGGAGAAGATAATTCAGAACATCAACTCTTCCAAAGCTACTGGAAGTTTCTCTTTACTAGAACTTTTTTTAATGAAGAGTAAAATAAAATATTTCCTGAGCTCATGGCAGCACTTCCATCTTGAAGAAGATAGAAACTCAAGTCATTCAAGGCTTCTGTAACCATGGGCAGGGATTCAAATGGTAGTGAACAGAAACTCTCATGAAAGTTTTCAACATAACATTCATTTTCATATTTGTAGCTGTACAAATAATTGCAGTTAAACAATTCATCGGGGGAGGCTATGACTGTTAGAAGTATAGATATGATAAAATCTTTCTTTCCCATTATATTCTTTTCTGAGAAGATTGGTTATATTTGTCTCTGGAAAAAGAATTTTCCCTGACTGTATAAAACTAAAAGATGTGAGTGTTAATGTGAATATCAATGGAATATTATTTTTAGAATGTATTATTAATATGTATTCATTGATGTGATAATTTTTATGCAAGAATAAGCAGGAAGTCATTTAAGGTAATATAATTTGAGGGACACAAAGAAGCAATACCTCCCTAACAGAAAAAGTAGATTGACAACTTAAGTAACATTGCATCATCTCATTAGAAATCAAAATTTTTAAATCTTTTATATATAAAATAAGCAGTAATCAGTCAATAATAATCCAGAAAAATTCATTACTCAACACTGCATTGTAATATAAGAGTTCTCACAGAAATATGGTTTTAATGACTGGAAGAAAAAATAATTTTATGACTGAATACTACTCAAAATCAGTTGGGCTGCAGAGTTGCAACAGAGAAGCACAGGGAGGGAAGCGGGATGTAGAAATGATCTTTTGATGCATCTCAGGATGATCCATGTGAATTTGAGGTGTAAACCTACATTCCATGGGAGCATCCTAGCTCTCAAGCAAACCAGGAGCAAGTCCATGTTCTCTCTCTGTGATAGTGACTCTCATAACTGAGATTCAACTGCAGAACTTACACACATGATCAGAGCTGACACAGCTCTCATCTCAATATGGAGGATATATTATAAAGCAATATAGTGAAAATTTTCACATAATAAACAAATTGGAGGCTCTAGCACAAATCGTAGGAAAATTTATTTTGGGGGAAACACCGATTCAGTTTTTTAAATGTTTGAAAATCTGAGGTAGAATTTGGTTTGTGTTAGTTAAGAAAAAAAATCTGTAGACAACATATTGCCAGAAATTTAGAAGGTCAAAGTCCCTGGCTTCTGGTTTTCATACCCTACAGAGATGCCTTAGGAAGCCAAAGTAATATCAATGAACATAAAACTATTATTCCTCTGATTAGCCAATATAGCAGGGAGGGGAAGGCAACTATCACTTTTTCAGAAATAAAGGTAATGGATATAATCTGAGTAATGCTTCTTCCAAAAGAGATGAAACTAGGCAGGAAAAAAAACTTCAAAAAATGTCAAAAAGCAAAAGCTGTAGTACATATATACATGGAATATTACTCAGCCATAAGAACAGATGAAATACTTCCATTTGCGACAACACGGATGGACCTTGAGATAAACATGCTAAGCGAAATAAGCCAGACAGAAAAAGTTGGAAATCACATGATATCACTTATATGTGGGATATAAACCTAAAGCAACAAATTAACAGGACAAACAAACAGAGACTCATGGACATGGACTATAGACTAGTGGTTACCAGGGGGTAGGAGGTGGGGGAGGAGGGGAGAGGTAGACAGGGTAAAGGGGGTCAAATACAGGGGGTAGGGGGAAGGCAAAGTAGGTAAACGGGATCAAATATATAGTAGCTGAAGGAAACCAGACTTTGGGTGGTAACACACGATAGAATATCAGATGTCTAATTATAATGTACACCTGAAAATTATATAATTGTATTAACAAATGTTGCCCCAATAAATTTAATTTTTAAAACTTTTTTTAAAAGTCAAAAAGGTTGACTCTCACAATAGAGCAAATTAAATATGTAAATTCAATATCCCAGCAGTTTTTAGATACAATCCAATATAGCTTCAGGATGAAAATTAGACTTAAAAATTTTGCCAGTATAATTTTTTAGGTAATGAATCTATATGGAACATTGTTACATATAGAGTAATAGTAAAGTAGAAATAACAATTGCTCTGAATAACACCCAGCTCCCATATCAGAGCTTCCTTAAGTTCCAAAAAACATAAACACTTAACTTAAAAACGAATGACCAAGTATTTGCATCTAAAATGGAAATGGAACTTGAGAAACAGATGAGTAAAGGAAAAGATAGTATCAAAGAAAATTTTATTGCAGGTAGATAATCTTTATAAAGTGAATTGTTTAATACATGACCAAATCTATTAGTTTGATTATTAAAAACTCAAGGAAAGTAACAGGAGGGAAGTGTGGACATTTTTATGTTTGAGGTGTATTTGGCTGTATCCTGAGATTCTTAAGAGCAATTATTTTGAGGGATTAAGCAATTAGGAGTATAAGAAAATATCTACCCAGTGTGCTTGTTAAGGTAAAGGAACTAAAAGAAAAGACTGAGGAATATACACATGATAGAGAAAAGAAAGAAGAGAAACAGCCAGGAAGTAGAAATAAAAATGTGGGAGGAAAAAATGTAATGTTTTGATAAATTATGAGAGAACGTTAGGAACAGTGTGTGGTCAAAGTACACATTCTATGCAGAATTCTGCCACTATTTTTTACCAAAAAAAAAAGAGCTCTTTGATGAACTTCGGCAAAAATTGTTTCCCTATCATGGTGGTGGCAAAAGTGTGATTACCCCATGGCGAAGAATGAATTGATGGTGAATAACAACAGGAAAATATCTGTGAGGCAGAACATTGAAATGGCGAGCATGTATTTATTAGTTATTATGAGCTAGGTACTTTTCTAATATTCAGATACTTATAACTTAGAAATTTTTAAATAACATTTGAAATTATACTATTACTATTTCCACTTCATGGATGATAAAACTGAATCACAACAAAAGCAAACAATACTTGGGGAATGTGACTAGGATTTAAATCTGATTTTTTGTACTTAATGACATTGGTACCAAGATTTTTAAATCAGCTAAACAGTTTAAAAGATAAAATCAATTTTGATGTCATAAAATTTTGTGAACGTCGCACCCAACTTGTCTTAAAATTCTGAACAACATATTTCTCACCAAAATACTCTGTATGTTCTGCACAATAGAAAATGGCTAAAAATTTCAGAAAGAAACTCATAAGAAATAGATGGGAAGAAATGAATAAGGAGAAAGTTGTTTAGAGAGTAAAACATCAGTTTAAAAAATTGAAATAATAATAGAACTCAAAATATTAAGCAATGGATATGGAAAGCCTACATAGTAAGCCCCAAACCATTTGGGTTATGTTTGCACTTTCTCGATGACCAACAACAAAGAAAAACATTAAAGTTTTTAAGAAAATTTAGCTTTAGGATTTAGCTTCAGTTACTGGTAAAATGTAACTCTATGAGTAATTCCAATCTAATGTGCTGATAAAAGTAAAACATAAATTGGGTATTCTTGAAGGGAAGGAAAATGAGCAAGGATTAGAAAGCATTTTCAGTCAAATAGTTGATGAGAATTTCTAAAATCTAAAGAATGAGCTGGAGCATGGAATTCAAGAAGTCAACAGAACATCCAATTATCTCAACTCAAAAAGGCTTTTGCCAAGACACATTGTCTTAAAATTATCAAAAATCAATGACAAAGAAAGAATCCTCAGGGCAGCCATGGAAAAGAAGAAAGTAACCTATAAAGGAAAATCTGTTAGATTGTCAGACTTCTCAGCACAAATCTTACAAGCCAGAAAGGAGTGGAATCAAATACTCTATTAAATGAAAGCAACTACCAGCCAAGAATAATGTATCCAGCAAAGCTGTTCTTTAGATATGAAGGAGAAATAAAGACCTTTCCAAACATACAAAAATTGAGGGAATTCTCCACTCCGAGGCTTGCATTATAGGAAATACTGAAAGCAGTCAGCTCACCTAACAAAATGACAAAACAAATACATAACTATGAGTAAGGAGACTAGCAGGCAGATAGAAGCAGGGGAATGCAACCCTTATTAAGAACAGGGCATTAAAAGCTTAAATGATAATAGATTTGCTATTGCAAGATAGTAATGAATATTCAGCATGCATAGGGACAAATTAAGACAACAATAACAGAAAAGGACAAAATATACCAGATCCTGCACTCTTGATACACAGAGTGACACCTTTGGGTTTAGCAAGGACCCTGCATGTTTTAAGTAGGAGAGAGCAGTGATTATTTTCATATAAATATGTGCATATGAATCAGTTCTGTCTTAATAGGACCAGAGGATGAACTATGTGCTCTGTAGAGCAAAATAAATAAACACTGATTCTCCTGCTCGTTTAGGAAAAAATTTCAAAAGCTAATAATCAGATATCTGAGGAAGACTGACAAGTAGATCATATGAATGTGTTCTCTAGCAGAAATTACTGGATGACCCCTAGCATTTTGACAATGTAAAGTGAATATAAGATCGTCATTTTTACGTTCCGAGATTTTTTCTGCAATTAATGCCATTATGATTGTAATTCTTTTCTCTGTGGACATTGTCCCACGGGTGTTGGCTAATGTTTATTTCTTTTTTTGGCTAAAGTTAATTTCTCTATGGATTCATTAGTGGTTTGAATAGGGACACAAAGACATTTTTGTTTATTCACTCGGTTGTCCTCTGTGCATTTAAGCAGATAAAACAACAAAGCACTTGC
>JAQQSQ010002713.1:0-10401 GCA_028627145.1 Eidolon dupreanum | reverse complement strand
TACATATATTTAATGTATTTTTGTCTTTTTAAAAATAGTATTATATCCCTTCATGTAAAAGTTAATACACTAAGCAGTGTTCTTTTATTTCCCCCTTCCTGTCCTTTGTGCTATTCCCATCACATACTTTTTGGAATATAAGCTCTACAATACTTTCTATTTTTGCTTTTAACTCTTGATTATCTTTTAAAGAAATTCAAAAGTAAGAAAAAATTAGTTTATACGTAAACATGTTTATAATTTATAATGCTTTTCATTCCTTTTTGTAGACACAGGTTTTCATCTTATAAAATTTCCTTTGGCCTGAAAACACTTTCTTTGTTTTTCTTGCAGTTCAGGTCTTTTGAAAAATTCTCTGCACATTCTGTGGTCGAAAACCAATTTTGGTTCTATTTTTAAATGACATTTTTATTGGATATCGAATTCCAAGATGACAGTCTTATTTTTTTTCTGAAAGATAAGGGTGTTCCTTCCATTGCCTTCTGGCTTGTATTGTTTCTAATGAAAAGTCAGTAATAAGTCTTATATATTTCCTGTCGGTAATTTATTTTTTTTCCTCTTTGGCTGGTTTCTAAGCATTTCTATTCGTTACTAGTTTTCAGGAATTTCATTATGATGTATTTTGGTGTGTTGTCTTAGTTTTTATTCTCTTTGGGGTTTATCGGCCCTTTGAATATATACATTTATATTTTTAACTAGTTTGCCAAAATTTAAACATTGTATCCTCAAATAATTCGCCCTTTTCCAGAACTCCAGTGACATGTAGAGTATATTGGCTCTTCACTCAGCACGTGACTCTCCCTCTAGGTCCCAGGCAGGCTAAGGCAGCTGCTGTCAGACGCAGACAGACACAGCTGACAGGTGTTCTCTGCCTTTGGCCCCTGTAGGGTTCCTGTAAGTCAAGGAAGATGGCAGGCAGAGAGAGCCCCCAAATACACACAGAAAATGAGCACTTAGTATCTGAATTCCAGAGAACAGAGTGAATTATATCAGTGTTGCTCAACTCAGGCTGCACACGCAGATCAGGACCTACTGTGGGCAGGGCCAGGATCGAAGCCCCCGCTTGGCTCTGAGCAGCGGCTGTGGCTGAGAAGGACCACCAGTGTCGAGCTGGCCGGAGCTCAGTTATTACCTCATTCCTCCAGGCTCTCTAAGGGACAGCCTTGTCAAAAGCAGATCTCACGATGTTTTCCCGGTGCCCAGACCTGGGGATTTTTTTTTTTTTTTTTTTTTTACTGCAGCTTGAATTCAACTTCACAACCCACTGTGTGCTGCTGGTTGCCGTGGCGAGGGAAGAGCAGTGTGCAAGGCGATGAGAAAGCCGTCGTGTCTCAGGGACTCTGAAGCTTCGTAGGGAAGCAGGGTCTGAATACCCCAATCGTAATCGATTTGCACAGATGATCCTGTTGCCAGTGGGCGTTACTGATACCGTCTGGGCTTCTTGACGTTTTTCCTTTACCTGTGTTTGCTGGCCATGCAGTATTCAGTTTTCGTGTCACGTGACAACATTTTAACTGGCTACAGATCCTCTGATTTTTGTTTCTTAAGGAAAAAAAGAGAATTAGCATGGCAGATGGAGGATTAAATGAAGAATTGAAGGGAAATGAGAGGCCAGCTTTGGAGAAGGAATGTCTCTATCTTTCTTTTCGGGCCTTCTTCCCAGGGGATCCCAGTGCCTGTCTCTGTCCACAGTGAGGATGGGTTCCCGATGTGTGATGATCGTCGCCTTCGGCAGTACCGATTAAATGCCACTGGTCTTAAAAGAGGGAAGCGTAACGTTTTACGTATATTCGTAGGCAGAGTTCCCACGGAAGGCTTGTGTACCATGGAAAATGTACCACTTTTTCCATTCATTTAATACAGATTTACTGAGATTGTGCTAAATAAACACTAAGCTCCAGATGCTTGGGAGACATCAGCGAATCAAACAGACAAAAACTGCTGTCCTCCGTGAGCTCTCACTAGTGGCGGCATTCAGTACACAGACGACATGGTCAGCGCAGCGGACTGTGTAGTACATCCTAAGGGAGAAGCGCCGTGCAGGGAACAGGCGGGGAGAAGCAACGGTGAGTGTCTGCAGTCTTAAGTTGTGCTTCAGAGGCGTTTCGTGGGGATACGACACTTAAGCAAAGACTTGAGAAGTGAGGGGGTGACCAGCGCACTTATCTCTGGACATAGTGTTTCTGTGAGTGCAGATTCAGAAGGGACAGCGGTCCAGCAGGTCCCATGAGCGACTGGGCGGGCCTGGGGCGGAGGCCGCCGGGGCCAGCAGAAGAAAGGAGGCTAGCGAGGTAACGAATGGGCTTCGCCATCAGTGCCTGCGTGAGCGTCCTGGTTTTGACTGTGTGTAAGAGGGAGGGCCATCTGAACAAGAAGCCACAGGATCCGGTAGAAAAGAGTTCCTCTGGCCGCCGTGCTGAAGAGCGTAAGGACGAGGGTGACAGCAGGGAAGCCAGCCCGGGCTGTCGCAGTAATCCAGGCAAGGGGCGGGGCGGGCCAAGGTGGCAGGGATGTCTTTGAGGGTGGAGCCCACGGGGTCCCATGACGCACAGGACGTGTGTGAGAAAGAGGAGTCGGGCCTGGTCACCACGGGCTGCACTGTTAATTAGGAGATTCCGCAGTTTATTTCTTCCTTGCTGGGCATGTGTAACGCAATGTCGTGTATTCCGAAAACTATACTTAGGTTATTCTCATTTGCAGAATGATAGTATCCTCACCTATTTATGTGTTCTGAGAGTTCACATTTGATTTCAAGGCTAAAGATTTTAAGTACAGCTCTAGTTCAAAAATAACTTCGATTCTTTGAAGTTTAAATTACTTAAAGTTCAATAAGTAGATTATTTAGGTCATTTTACTTACAGTAGCGCTTTACATTTAAATTTTCCTGTTTAATGAACATTTAGCTAATAAGTAAAATTTGCTAATTGAATTGTCAGACTGTTAAATCGCTGGTCAACATGTTTATTTAGCAGTTATTCCTGTCTTCTTAACATTGTGGAATCCCCTCTAATTCAGTTTTCCTGGTAATTGTGATAAATGGCAGTAGTTAACGATTATTTTAAAAATCTGTATTCTAAAAATAAACTCGAAGAAAACAAGTAAAGCATAACAGTTTAAAGGAGCAAAAATAAAGACAAAAAGATCAATCATATTTTACCATTTTGAGTCAACCATTCTAAATGGTATTATTTCCTTCCCGTGTTTTTATTTCTAAGCTTATTTGTATGACTAGTTGAGATTTGCAGTAAATATAATTTCATGACTTTTCCCCACTTAACATCACAATGAAAGCTTTTTCTCCTGTTGTGTTAAAATCCGTCATGTCCTTGTAAGAGCTGTGTGATTGCAATGAGGTTTAACATTCATCTAGTCTTAGGAATTTCGGTATTCACCTTTTAAAAGTTATGAATAGCTTTGCTATTAAAATAATTTTGCATAAAAAGCTTTCCTGTATTTTGAATTATTGTCTTGCATTCCCAGAAGTTAAATGATTAGTTTGGAGAGTAGAAACCTTTTTGAGGGTCTTTTATACACAACAGGAGGTTGCTTTCCAGTAATTATGCTAATAAAAATAATAGCAGTTACCAGGATTGAATTCTTACTCTGTGCCAGGCGCCTTCCTAGTCCTTGCGATGTTTTAACTCCCAGTCCTGTGCGGTGGGACGCGTGACGCCCTGTTTTACTGAGTTGGAGAAGCTGAGGTGCAGATGGTAAGAGCTGAGTCAGGGTTCACACTCTGGCGCGTCTCCTCCAGAGCCCCCCCTTTCGGATGCGCTTGGCTGTGCTGTTTGTGGGTCGAGAAAGCACTGTGTCCCTGTTCCATCCTGGGTAGCTACTACCGTAAAGTTTAAAATATCTCACTAAGTTGGAGACGTGCTTTCCTGTTTTGGTTTACTTACGTTCAAAAATTAATGAAAAGTTATTTAAATATGTGTTAGCTATTTGTATTTCTTGTGTAGTGCATTGCCTTTTCTTGGCCTTGAATTGTTTTTAACTAGCTGTGAGCTCTTTATTATTCATAAGAAGATTAACCTATCTATATTGTGTCATATTCGTTACAAATATTTTGTCCAGGTTTGTGGTTTGATTTTTAATTTTAAGTTTTTAAACTTTGATTGCAAATTTTGAGTTTTAAATATGGGCTGAGTAGATTCATTTGTTTCTCTTATTTCTTTTATTGCGTTGAAACTTAGAAATATCATCCAGAAAGTTGATCTTTACATCTACATTTTCTCTTAATTACAGATTTCATTTGGAACTGTGTTAACCTAATAAATCAATTTAGGAATAATTGACATTTAAAAAATAGTCTTTCTATACATTGCGAATCTCTTTATCTTTATTCAAATCTTTGTCATTTTTAGTGTTCCTTAATGAAGACTTAAGGCTCATAGCGCTAAAAAAAGCTATGGCAATCAATATAAGGAGAACATTAGTATTCCAGAAATAAGGAAAGAGAAGAAGGATGCGATAGGTTATTAGTGTTTCAGAGCAAATGTCTACACACTCACTGTCTGATAGAGTTTGTGTGTTTTTTGTCTAAATCCCAACTGATTTTTGTGTGTGTGTGTCTGGCTCTAAGGCAGAGGTTCCCAACCCCCGGGTGGTGGACTCGTACTGGTCCATAGCCTGTTAGGAACTGGCCCGCACAGCAGGAGGTGAGCGGTGAGCGAGCAAGCGAAGCTTCATCTGTATCTGCAGCTGCTCCCAGTGCCAGCATCACCGCCTCAGCTCCGCCTCAGGTCATCAGGCGTTAGATGCTCATAGGAGCCCCGGTCCTTGGTGCCGCAAAGGTTGGGGACCGCTGCTGTAAGAGATTTGCAGTCAGCATTTCATAAAGATGTAGTATAATCTTCTGTTTTAATAAAATAAAGAAAAAATACGTAGTTAAATTCACAAAAGTATTTGTAGATAATTTACATATCAAATTTGCTTTAGTTGCTTTCAGTAGAAATGCGTGTGGCTTAAACGGGACAGAGGTTTATTTCTCCCAGATATTGAGAGCCGGGTAGCCCAGGGCTGGTATGGCAGGTCCGCAGTTATCGGACTCGGGCTCCGTGTGACCGCTGCTCTGCCACTCATGGCATGTCTCTTTCTTGTCCTAGATGTATGCTCTTGTCCACTGTCATGCACTTTAGCGCGTAGGACAGACGGGAACAGAGGAAAACAGGGCAAATGGCCTGTGCTTAGCTTCCTTTTAAGGCAGCGTTTGGAAGCTGTGTCATGGTTCTCACGCTCCACCTCATGGCCTGGAACTAAAAATCAGGGGTTGCTTCACTACAGAGAGATGGGGGAATGGGTACCGGACTGGGCTCGCTTTATTTACGTTTATCTTTACACACACACAAGCATTTGTTTCATGCATAATAAGTGATAAGAGCAAAGGAACCATTTCTAACATTAATTAGAAAAATCATCTTTTAGGCTCTTTTCGTCACTGAATATAAAATCTTCACAATGAGGCGTTACCAGGCTTGGCAGTGCCTTTGGCAGCAGTGTTCCCTCGCTGTCACCCGTCGTGGTCTGTGGGCGGGTGAACAGGGGGAGGCCCGGCCGGGGGGTGCACGGACAGCTGCTGCCGCTGCGGGCAGGTGCACTGTCGGATGACAGCTGACCCTTAACCACTTGGGACCGTCCTTAGAAATAGGCCCATAGGAGGGAAGAGTTTTGTATTTCAGGAAAAGAAGAAAATTCATTTTTGTGTGTCTTAATTGAATTCAGAAAGAGAGGTACTTCTGACCGGCAAGATTGTAGAAGGCAAAATGCATCCTTGTGAGTTGCCTTAGCACGGGTCCGTGTGCGTAAGGCCCTTCATAAAAGATGATGCGGAATGTATAATACTACATATGCAATGGAATGTTACTCAGCCATGAGAAGAGATGAAATACTGCCATTTGCGACAACGTGGATGGATCTTGAGATAATCATGCTAAGTGAAATAAGTCCGACAAAAAATGTTGAAAACCACATGATATCACTCATATTTGGGATATAAAACCGAAAGCAACAAGTGCGACAAACAAATGGAGACTCAAGGACGGGGACAGTGGATTAGAGGTGACCAGGGGGAAGGTGGGTGGGGAGAGGTAGATAGGGGTGAGAGATCAAATATTTGGTGACAGAAGGAAATTAACTCTGGGTGGTGAACACACAATGCACTATATATACGACTTTCTGTTGAACGACACACTTGAAACATTTGATTTTGTTAATCAATACCACTCCAATAATTTTTAATAAAAAATGTTTTTAATGGCAGTGATACGATAATGGCAGTTCTAAAACTACGTATGACTCATAATTTTAAACTCTACTGATAACTCCATGAATGATTCTGTGTAAGGACATAGCTGTGCAGTTGAGTGCTTAGGAGTTTATGCTCAGAGTTGTATTTTGATAGTATCTTCAAGTGTCCTCTGTAACACAGAACATACTCTTAAATGCAGAGACTTTTATTGACCTCCACGATTTAGAACTGGAAGAACTAGCGTCTTTCTTATTTTAGCATTTGGAGGTCATTTCAGAATTAGCCAAAGAGAAATATTGATATAAATTTTGCTTTGTACATTTTGCACTGTTTTTCAGCTCACTTGATTTAACAAATTACTTGAAATTACAAATACATTATTAAAAAATCCCTGCAGTAGTCTCAAAGATATAAATCACCTTATTTTAATCAATTTTTGAAGACTGAAATGTAACTAATGAAAAATTCTCTTTACTATGTCTAAGAGACTTAGCCGAAGTTTTTCATTTTGACCTTTGAAAATGTTCATGTGGTATAATTAGATGGGCTTTCTGCACATGTAATTCTTTCATTGTTATTTTATATGTATAATCCATCAGATGAGAACTAAAGTGTTTTACGTCTTTAATGCATGAAGTTGAAAAAATGTAAGAAAATTTTAGAACTCTCCTTTTTTCTTATACTTTAAGTCAAGAGACTTTTTTGGTTTTTGGTCTTTCAAAATAGGCAGATGTGTGTGTATAATATAAAAGATATCTATTCAAACTAATATATTTTATGTGCCTATATGACATATAATTATGTGGATTATATATTATATACACATGTGTATACTATATATCATGTATTATACATATATACTATGTTTATACATACTTATTGCTATACATAATTTATCATATGCGTGTGTGTATGTGCACACAACACACACACACACATCACCTCTGATTGGAAGTTACTTATGTCACACCGTCCTGCTGGATGATACTTATTTCATATTCTTTTCATCAAAATCTAACTTTTATGTTTTGAATTTGTTTGCCACATGCTAATGATTGAAAGTGCAATAAGAAAATTTTAAGTATTTTATTTAAAAGATGTGTTTTATATTTTACGAAATTATTAAAGTAATTCGCAAGCCTTTTATGAAAACGTTCCCTTGATTTCTAAATGAAGTATTTTTAGAGTTTCCATGACCTCTTAAGGAATTCATTTTCTGGGGTCCTACTAACAACAGTTTTGCAAAGTATTCTAAAACTATATTAATTAGAGTATAATAGCTTTTCGAATGAGTTACTGTGGGTTTGTATAAACGATGATTTGGAAAAGTTCATGGCAGTCTAGTGTGAAGAACTCTGGTTATTGTCTGACAATTTACAAATTGAAATATATCCAGTATTATACATTTTTACTTTAAAAGAGATTGATACAAAATCATTCAAAGAAAAGCACCTTCTTAAGAAATCATTAACTATAATAGACTTCATTACCCGTAATTTGGGGACACTAAAAGCACTCTCTTAAAGAGGCGTGAAGTGCCATGCTGGGTCAGGTCAGGCTGCTGAGGACCTGAGACGCTTTTGTGTGGGGGAGGCGTCTGTCTGCTTCAGACTGTGTCAGTCTGGGAGGGTCAGGGTCGTAAGCAAGCAGCCCTGGTATTTCTCTATGACCTCTGTCTCATCCACCATCCATAAATGTATGAGAACGCTCCCGGGGCCTCCTTAAGTTTTAGTCTGGACCATTTCTAGAAGGAACTTCTTCCTAAGCCTTCGGAAGGAGCGGCAGCCCTTGCTCGGATGGTCAGGAAGCCACGTGGTCCAGGCCCCTGGGAGCGTGGCACCTGTCCATCACGTGAAACCTCGGCTATGCCCAGCGACGCTTCCATTCCGTGGCGCCCTGATGTGTTTAGACTGTCTTTCTGCGGGTGTTCGTAGCCTCTTAGTTATTTCAGCGCCTTCTTGTTTGATGTGCTCCACCTGCGCTTGAGTTGCACCTGCGCGGCTCGCAGTAGTGGCAGAGGTGGGAGCACATCGTGGTGGGGCGGGGAAGCCGCAGCGGCGCGCTGGGCTCCACGTGCCCCCATCGGCGCCCGCCGCCCCCGCGTGCTCCCTGCGGGGCCTTTCCAAGCCTGTGTGATTAGGAGGTAGCCCAGGACCGCTGTCAGAGCCACAGATATGCCACCTTTGGGGACACAGAGCCCAGAGCCGTCTGTCACCTTGGAGCGGGCTGACTTACTCCCTGGGTGCGTTGCCTCCCAGGTGTGGGTGTTGGCGCTCCTAGCTTTTTGACATCGCACGAGCACCTAGCCTCGGGTTTCACCATGACCCAATACTTCCTCTTCCCGCACGTCTAGAGCATTCCCGGTCCGCCTCTTCTCCCCGGTCGGACACTATGCTACACCTGACACTACAGACGAAATCGCTCTTTTCAGAAAACAAGTTCCTTGTCAGTGGGCTGTCTTTAGCTAGTGACCATGTTTTCGTAGTCTAATGTCATTCATTTTGTATTTCGTTTGGGAGTTTGTTTTTGTGCCTTGTTTCTCTTTGGCGGAGAAGCCTACCAGGCATATTTATAAAGAGCCAAATTAAGTTGTGGTTTTAACTGGCCCTTTCTTGTCAAAGCATAATTAATCTTTCAAAATGTTTTGGTAAGATATTTATGATATTTATGTTTGTAGTAATTGTTTTTGCCTAGAAGGTAGGCTGAGTTTAGTAGCCTACCCGATGTTGATACGAAGCGGGAAAATACATTTCTTATGGGTGAATAATTTATTCCGTACTATCTTTTATGGAAAAATAATTAGTAATACATATCAAAAAATTCTTAGAGTGTGAGCCTTTCTACCGAATAATCACACTTCTTGGAATTTATAGGAAATGACAACAATATTGGCTAACATCGCTGAATTGCTGCTATGTCGTGGGCACTGTTTTAAGCCTTTCACATACATTTACTTATGGAACTTGCCATAATCTTATGAGGTAGGTACTGTTGTTATATTCATTTTTAGATTAAAAGCTTGAGGTACAGAAAGTTAAGTAACTTGTCTAGTATCACATAGCTAGTGAATGGGGAAGCTGGGATTTTACTTTTTCTCTCTTATACCCAGATATGTGCATAAAAATATATGTGAAAGATTTAAAAAGTTGAATACACTAATATTTCTGCAGAAGAGATTATTATTAAGAGGAGGATCGTATAATAGAACTCTTTGAGGAGATTAAAAATTCGAGTGGTGGAAAAATGCCTTCCATAATACCAGACCTTAAAAGTATGATGGTATTTTAATAAAAAGAGTATCAATACATATGTTGAAATAGAAATATTATGTAAATAAGCCAGGAAACCATATAACAGAACGTTAATAGCATTGACTACCTCTGGACGTTAGGATTATGGGTGATTTTATTTGTGCACGTATTCTCACATTTTTTCCGTTGACTACATTCTGCATTTGGAAAACAGGTTATTTAAAATTGCTTTAATTGGACTCAAAGCTACTACCTTTAATTGTATTTTTGCCTTTGTGCCAGTTAGCTAAGTCACGGTGCTAGAGAGCAAGTTCCTGGAGTCTCCTCTGAGCGCTTCTTGTGGGGGTCACACCCGCAGCCTTTGGGCGCAGTGATCCTGGAGGCGACACGGTGTCAGGCTCTGAGCAAGGTCAGAGCTTTGCCCTCTTCCTCCCCAGCTCCTGGGTAACTGCTGTCTGGTCCCGTGGTCCTCCGCAGCCAGTCTGTCCTGTGCATTAGGGCGCCCGCGCTGTGGCTCCACTGGGCCCGGGGGCAGCCCCCGCTGGAGCGGCCTCGGTGCTGGCCGTCTGGCGCGCCGTGTGCAGCCGGCACCGCCCATCCGGTCACGGAAAACTCACGGGGCCCGAAGGGTGTGTTTTGCCTGAGCGGTTCGTCTTTTGGCTTCTATTTCTCATTTTGTTTCAGAAGCAGCGGTTCTCATGCACGTAGCATCTTCCTTCCACGTGCTGGCCAGCGCGCCGTGCGCAGTGCTTGGCCCCCAAACAGTAAGGGGTGTGGGTGAGCCCCAGGGATTGGTAAAAACCAGGTGAGAGCGACGAAGCTGGGAAATAAGGCCTCCTCGAGGGGGAAGCCCTGAGCGGGCCCTTTAAGGCTCTTTTGGATTCAGATTTTCTCCAGACCGGG
>JAQQSQ010002712.1:0-10402 GCA_028627145.1 Eidolon dupreanum | reverse complement strand
TTGAGAAAAAACTGTCAACCTGGTATTTTTATGCAGCTAAAATATCCTTCAAAGGTGAAGGCAAAATAAAGAATGTATCAAACAAAAACTGAGAAAAGTGCTACAAGTGAACCTGAACTACAAGAAATATTAAAGGAAGTGTGTCTGACTTAAGGAAAATCATACCAGATAAAAACTGGAGTCTGCCCAGAGGAATAAATAGTGCAAGAAACAATAAATGTGTAGCAGGTAGATGTAGAATACATTTTTTCTCGATTTTAAATTTATATAGATCATTGGTCATTTAAAACAAAATAATAATGTCTTGGGGGTTATAATATATTTACATATAAAATGTAGAGTAACAATAGCACAAAGAATAAGAGGAGAAATGAGAATATATTGTTGTCCAATTTTTATATTGTATGTGAAATAGCACATTATGTGATATTGAACTGTGATAGCTTAAAGATGTATATTATGAACATTAGAGCAACCACTAAAAATATATACCAAAGTAAACTACAGAAGAAAAAATTTTACTGAGAAAAAAATGAGATATTTTATAATAATAAAGAGGCCAATTCATCAATAAGACACAACAATCTTGAACATGCATATTTCTGATAAAGCATCAAAAGAGATGAAGGGAAAATCAACAGGATTTAAAGGATAAACAGACAAATATCTAATGTCTAAAGTTAAGAAAGACTAACTATACAAAATATTGGTGAAGGTGTGAAGCAACTGGAATTGTCACTGCTCGTGAGAATGTACTAAGGTACTACTACTTTGGAAAACAGTGTGACAGTGTCTTAAGAACTTAAACATGTATCTACCATACACTTAGCATTCTTTGGTAACACACACTCACCACTCCTAGATACCCTCAGAGAAATGAAAGCATATGTCCACACAAAGACTTGTAATATGAATGTCCATAGTAGCTTTATAATAGCTACAATGCAAATAACCCAAGTGCCCATCACCAGGTAAATAGATAAACAAATTGTAGCATAACCATACAATGGAATTCTAGTAAGCAAGAGATAGATTTTAAAAACATTATGCAGAGGAAAATAAGTCATATTCAAAAAAGCACATACTATATGATTACATTTATATGGTGCTGGGAGATAATTTTGTCATTTCTGCACATTTTTTTTCTGAGTAGAGGACATTGACACTTTAAGGATGTTTGTAATGTTGCTCCATCATAGGGACTAGATTTGCTTATGTTCTAGAGTAATAAAATTAAAGTTTTCTCTTCTCCTTAGAGACATTCCATGGTTATAAAAATAACATTTCCTCAGAGTCAGTAGGAAGATTTGTTTCCTGACCAGGAGAATAAGGATAATGTCTGTTTCCACAGAGGAGGATGGATAGGCTTGTCAGTAGTCCCTTTATAATAGGGCTTTCCTGGCACAGTGTTCCTCAGCTGTGACATGGGTACACTGCGTGCATAAATAATCACCTGAGCCCTTCTCCCCATCACACCATGGGTCTTTCTTCGTGAGCAAGGAGAATCAATGCAAACATAACGCTCCTGTTACCTACTGTTCTGTGAGTCTGAATCTATCCATTTGGGTTTATCTCTCCTTATTGAACAAGGCTGCGGAACTCTAGTTATCTACACTAGCCCTGCTGCTGTTGCGTAAGAACTGCTTAACATGAAACTCTAGAGAAGACAAATCTAATCTGTAGTGATAAAAAGTAGGTCGACGGTTACTTAGGAGTGGGGTGGGCAGGATCAACTGAGACAGTATGAGGGAAACTTCTGAGGTGATGACTACATTTTCCAAGTGCAGCCTACGATAAATTTAAAGCATATGGCTCATATTGTATGCAAAGTATACTTTAATAAAATTTATTTCTAAAATACTTTGGCCTTATCATAGAATTAGAAATGTCTGAGAGAATGTGTGAGTGGTAAGTAAAAATAATTCACAAGTCAAAAGCAATATGCCGTCATGAAAAGAGTACTCAACTGAAGGTGCTTTGTCACTTTAAGTAAGTCAAATGCTTTCTCTATGTCTAAACTATTTAGAAAGGTAAAATAAAAGCTATATACTTCTTAAGTTCTGACTAAATTAAAGCTGAGAGTTAACATACCTACATTGAACTCTTTGAAAGAAGTTTCATTTAAAAAGATAGTTGTTGCATATACTTTTTAATTATGTTTGCTCTCAAATAAAGGTATTTCTGCTGTAAGATAACCTGAAAATTCTCTCTCATAAAGAAAATTAAATTGGGTGTAAACACTGACCTAAATTTTCTTCTAAAATACCGTTCCCTACAGCTTCACATGTTAAAATCCTACCCATTTTGACTGAATTCAGCTGATAACCCAACTATTTCAGGAAAATATTTGTGGAACAATGTTAAACTAATCTTTGGATTATTTGAGTTTTGCAAAGGGCCGGACATGGTTAGGACTTGATAAATATTTGAATGGTGAATAATTCTAGGAGCAAGACACATAGAAATTCAATAAAAGAATGATGTATAGTCGATTCTCATTATTCTGAGATTCTATATTTCCAAATTTTCCTACTTGGTCTATTTGTTTGTAACCTACAAATTAATACTTGCAGTGCTTTAGTCATTCCACAGACATATGCCTACACAGAGAGGAGAAAATTGTGACTGCTCCAGGCATACCTTCCAGCTGAGGCTGGACAAAGTGAGGCTTTCCCTTCTTGTTTCAGCTGTCCTACTGTAAACAAGCATCCTAAAAAGGACTTTTTAGTGTTTTCATTTTTTTGTGCTTTCTGTTAGTGAATTTGATGTTTAAATGGTCCCAAGCCTAGTGCTGAAATGCTATTACTTCTAAGTATAAGAAAGCCAGGGAGAGCCTTATGAAGAAAATAGGTTAAATAAATTTTTTAAGGCATGAGTCATAGTCCTGTTGGTTGTGAGTTCAGTGTTCATGAATCAACAATATATATTAAACAAGGCATCTTTAAACAGCAACACACGTACAAGGTTAGGTACTGCCTGATGAAAATGTTTTCACCAGGGGCTCCTCTAGAAGCAGCGGATTAGTATTTGCAGCAACTTTACGGAACTACAACAAAAAAACAAGAATCAGCTATAATTTCTCCTCCCTGCATGCAATCTTTACAGTTTTATTCAGCATATAAATAAGTACCTCCTAGGGGCCAGACACTGGGGAGATAGCAAGAAAAAGCAAGTCCCCTTCCCTCACCAAGCTTAAGGTATAGAATGGGATGTAGGAGATGGAGAGAATACAAACAATAAATACATGTCAGGTGATGGTAAATGCTACAATAAAACTTTGAATCAGGAAAGGCTTCTCTGATAAGGTAATATGTGTGCAGAGAGCTAAATGAGGAGTGTCCAGGCCCCAGGCTGTGGACCGGTACCAGTCCATAGCCTGTTAGGAACTGGGCCGCACAGCAGGAAGTGAGTGGCAGGCAAGCCAGTGAAGCTTCATCCGTATTTGCAGCCGCTCTCCAAAGCTAGCCTCACTGCCTCAACTCCACCTCAGATCACTAGGCATTACATTCTCACAGGAACACTAGTCTGTCCCTGGTGCCAAAACGGTTGAGGACCTCTGACCTAAATGAGGTTAAAGGAAATATATAACAGGAAGAGAGAGGATTAAGTACAAGGCCCTGAGATGAGAGCATGTTCATGGATCAGAAAGGTGGCCAGTAAGACAGGTGGTGAGTAGGCAAAGGGAGGAGTCAGAAGATGAGATCAGAAAGGTAAGGTCAAGAGAAGCCAAGTCATGTAGAACTCTGAAGGGCAATGCTTCTCAGACTCTACATAGCATCTGAATCACATCAGGATCTTGAAGATTCTGATTTAAGACGTCTTGGGTGGGGTCTGAGATTCCACGTTGTAACAAGCTCACAGCTGATGCTATGGCTGTTGGTCTAAGGACAGTGCTTTAAGTAGCAAGGTTATAGGTCACAGTAAAAACTTGGCTTTTATTCTGAGATGAGAAACTTTTGGAGGATTTCGAGCAGAGGGAGTGATATAATCCTATTTTATACTAATGTCTTCTAAACTTGGGCTTCTCTCCACATTTCTAATTGTGTTTCATTGATCTCCATTCCTGCGGCTGTTCCATATATTAAGAAGTGTAGATGTAACGTACTGGATACCTGGCATGTGTAAGTCTTCTATCACTACATTTTTTTCTCATTTTCATGTTTGTATCATGGCTACTTTGCATGTACATGTGTCCAGATACTTTAGAATTGTTCAACAGGTTTTAACCAAAAAGCTGTTAGGAGTTTGGTAGAGACTGTGCTGCAATAATACTTGCTTAAAAATCACTGCCAATTAAATTGTTTAATCAAGAACAATTTACTGAAATTTTATCTATTTTTCAATACATTTTCCTAAATTTTTAATTGGGGACTTAAACATTTCTTATTAAACTTGTCTTAAAATATTTTGCTTTTGTTCTTGCTGCGGTGAATGTAGTTTTCCTTCCCCATTGTATTTTCTATCTATTCACTGTTATCTAAACAAACTATTCCTATTCTTATTGTTGTACCTTAATCTTTAGTGAATCAGGTATTTCAGTGAACTCTTAATGTTTCTATTGGTGTTTCACTGAGGCTCTTGGGTTTTCCACGTATATAATTACTAGACTGCCTCATCAATTTTTATATCTCTTGCTCTTTATGAGTTACATGTCATGGAAAGCCTTAGCTAATGAGGATAATTAGAAGAGAATGTAGGAAAGCTCATAACAATTTAATTTCTAGCCACAGAATTTTCCTGAATAGACTAGTATACTTTTCAGAATTAGCTAAGATCTGTAAGTTATTAACTATCGAAAAATTAGCATTTTCTACCTTAAATTACTGTTAATAAAATCTTTTATGCTAAAAAAAAAGATTCCTGTGACAGGAATTTTATTGATAACAATGTCATTTAAATACAGTATACTCTTATTTCTTAGAGTATGTTTATGGATGTTAGTTTGTTGATCAAATTTTATTTTAAAATTGTACACAACTCATGCATTTGAAAAGCAATACTCTAATAAAAGGCAGGAAAAGAATAGTACGTTCCATGATTACCCAATCAAATTAAATGAAAGGATAAGCCAATATTTAATGAATTCATTTTTTCACTCAAAAAACTTTTGCATGTCTACTATGAGAAGGGGATGATGCAAACTGGAGAAGATGAGAGAGGGTATAAACATGAACACACTTGTTCCCGTAGGGAATATAAAACTTTTACTAGGGAAACCAGGTAAATGAACATCTATATAACATAGGATATGTCAGAATTATTGCTATTAATAGAAATCTATCACAGAGTATAATAGACAAAGACAATGGCTCAGATTTGAGAATCTGAGGTGACACATAAGCTGAGTCCAGAATGATGGTGATGACACATTCCCATAGAGACTATGGTGTTATGTGTCTGTGATAGAGGAAAGATGGGGAGTGAAGTAAAGTAGGGAAGAAAAGGATTTTTGATTAGAGAATAGGATCAAGAGCCCAGCAATGTGACAGATAAAATGTACAGAATATGTGTGATCAATACTGCTGCGAAAGAGGCGAGAAAGTGGCTACTTTATGAAAAGTCTTACAGGCCACATTAGAGTTCCAGCTTCGGTGTTGGGACACTACAGGAGGTTTTGAAAAAGGGAGTGGAGAGTTTCCACCTGAATTTTAGAAAGGTAATGGGGAACCACTGAAGGTTTCTCAGAATGTAAACAATGTGTTTCTAACTACATTTTCGGATGACAACGCCAACTTTTGCCTCTGAGGAGGCACGAGGCTCAAAGACAAGTTAGGAAGGGACTAACACAGTCCAAGCAAAAAGTAACTGATATCTAAAGTTATGCTGCAAAAAAAGAGAAACAGATGAGAAATTTTCTAAGATAGAGACAATGGGTCCAATAAGGATTTGATACTAACTAAAGACAAAGGAGTAATTAAAAAAAAAAAAAAACTGATGACATCAAATGATACAAATATACTGCAGAATGACTGAGAAGAGGACATTGGGTAGGCTAGTAGTGGCCACTGAGAGAGCTATTTCTGTGAATTGAAAAAAGATGGAATGAACAGGCAGCTATTCTTAACCATATTTTTGTGCCATAGGTTACTTTCTCAGTCTAATGAAGTCTATAGAACATTTTTCAAAGTAATGCTTTTGAATAAAAACAGAATTGTATTACAAAAATGACAATTATATTAAAATAGTCATAAAAATATGTAAACTTGTGATATAGTGAAACTGATGCTTTTTTGATTAATATATTAAGATAGCTGATCTAATCACTACGATACTTTCAAAGTAGTTAAAAGTATTACAGAATATTTCAACTATATAACATGATAAACATTTATGAATTTCCATGGATGACAAAGCCATATATTAACATTTCGTTTGTTGCTTACCTTCATAATTAAGGGAAATGCTACATTTCATTTAGAGGATATGAATATAATGATGTAAAATTTTTCCCACCGAACATTCCAGAATGCCCAAATTCTGTCCACGGAGCCTTTGTGGAACCACAGAACCCAGGTTAAAAACTTCCAGTTAAGGAAAAAAATAAAAGAAACAAACAAACAATGAATACTCTTGGTGTGCGCTACCACATATATTTTTAAAATAGGTTTGTGGCAGGAAAGAAATGACAAACAGAAAGATAGTTTTGTAGGTAGTAGAGAAGGATAAGTTTTTTTTGTTTTTTTTTTTCTTGACTTCTTTTAAGAACTTTAAACCAGAAGAATGGATTCAGCGGGGCAGGAGAGGAAAAGGGTATGCATATCTATTTATGAACGAATGAACAAATGAGAATAACTAAAAGGACAATTTAGAGGAAAAAAAAAGCAGTGAAGAGGGAAAAACAACAGACCTGGTTAAATTACAAAAACGCTGGTGCTATTTTGTCTATAATTCTGTTAAAACTAACCAGGGCTAAGAGGTGTAGAGACCTATAAGCAGAGAAACCCCACTTAAGGAACTTAAATACTTTAAAAACAAACTGGGAAATCAGTCTATTTAGAAAGTTACACCATCCTAAGGTCTTTACACAAGAAGACAAAAAATTCTAACAATCCAAAGCATTAGATTTACTTCTCTCATCCACAAGCCTTAAATGATGATGATGGTATTAATCTTCAGGGCATATAGATATTTAAATAGTAAAAATGACTCTTATCTCAAGTACTTAAATAATTCACTATGGCTTGCTTGACTTCAAAGTTGAGATACAAACAGACATTTGTGCTAGACCAACTTTTTCAAGGCCTAGGGAAAACTCAAACCCAGAGAATGAAAACATACTCTGACCATTATTCAAAAAAGTAGAGGTTAACAGCAGATAGCCAAAAACAAATTTAAAACCCTAAAAAAAATCCAATATCTATAAATTAAAACTCTCTTCCAAGTAACTCTGTAGTTAAAGAAAAATAAAAAAATAAAATCATGGACATTTAGAAATCGATGACAATAAAGTTATAACCTATGGAATGTGGCCAAACTGATACTTAAAGAAAAATTAAGGTGTAAATGTATTTAATCAAAAACAAAATGTAAAGGAATTGAACATTAAATTGGAAAGGTTAAAATAAACAAAAAAAGATGGAATAAAGGTCGATAAAAGAATAAAATCAAAAGCACAAATAAATAAATTAGTAAGCAAAAATAAAGAACTGGTTAATAAAACGAAGAGCTGTTTCTAAATGATGAATGACTGAATGACTGAATGAATGAATGAACAAAAGAATGAACGAACGAACAATCTCCTAAAAGTGACCAAGAGGTTAGGGAACTCTACATATACAACATTACAAATGTAATGTTCAATAAAATAGAAAGGATTCTTTGCATAAATCTTTATGCCAATAAATTAAGAGTTCATAATCAAAGCTGACTTAAGGTTGCAAATGTGAGTAATCATGGAATAAAAACTTTGTTAAAGGTTTATATCCTCTAGTCTATTCCTGACAAAAGATGCCATACCTGTAGGTTCTATGGGTGTGTTCTAGCAAAACCTGAAAGCATCTAGCAACTCTGATGTTACTTATTCCAAGGCACTGAAGAAATAGAAAGCATCCAAACTGACTTATGAGGCTAGCATACCTCTGTTGACAAAACTCAACAAAAATGGCAGGAAAACCAACTAAATATATGTATAAGCTTACATACAAAAGTTCTAAATAGAAGAAAGGTAAATTATGTAGTATGTTTTAATTATAATAATACATATTAAACGGGTAGATTTTATTCCATGATAATAAATTTTTTTCTAATATTGAACAACCTATTAATTCAATTTATTACATGTATTGATTAAAGGCTTTTCCATTGGATTGGGTGTGAAAGATGAAAGAGGGACATGAGGAATCAAGCACTTCTAGATTTTTAGTCTGAGTTCCTGAGAAAGTAGTAACACTTGAAATGGAAAAGATTTGGAAAGGAACAGATCTGGAAGGATGTAAATTCTATTATAGATAATTTTCCCTTCAGATACCAAATAGTTATCCAAGTGGAGCTGTCCTCAAGATAGCTGTGTAAAACAGAGAAGTCAGGATTGGAGATAAAAATTTAGTAGTCATTAGCATGTAGATGGTATTTACAAATATAGTATTGGATGGATGGAAAACTGTAGCAAAAGGAAAAGACCCTGGAACCAAAATTTGAGTAACCTAAAGATAGAAAGACACTACATATGTTTGTGTAATACCATACTTTCATGTATTATATGTTGCTATGCTTAATTGTTTAAAAAAACACACTAAATTAGGACTTCAGCACAAAAACTACTTAATAAAAACCTCACGATATAACAAGATGGTCTTCCTGCCAGACTTTGAGAAGTTCAGTTTCGGTTGCATTGTCATTGTGAGGATTTGTAAATTATTCAGATTTTTTTGGGGGGTGGGGGGGGACAGTAGTTTTCAAACAGTGTTTTGAAAGATGCCTAAAATGTCGAGCAAGGAGGGCAGTGGGACCCTGACCTAAGACTTCATTTGAACATTTGAATAAAGGGTTTTATTTCAGTGGGCAAAATTGTTTAATTTATTCTTAGTATTATTTTATAAATATGACTTTAACAGTGGACAACAGTGAAAGAGTAGGGCTCAAAGTTTATACCACTGACATAAGGATGGAATCGTTAAGTGGGTTGAATGCAGTACAATTACAGCCTTACTGCATCATTTAAACTGGCTGACTGCATGTTAACTTAAATACGACTTAAATGCTGAAAAATATTTTTAAGTCTGTATCTGAAAGATACTTAGGGATTTAATAATATACATGTCTATTTTCAAGTTTCTCACATTTCACAGTCATAAATATTTTCTGGAATATCTGTACAAAAGCAGGGAACACCTTTGTTAGAAAACAATAACCATCAGAATTTAAAAAGTGAAATACCAGAGACGTCCCATTCAAATATGAAATAAGCCCAAATGGCTACTATTAACACTGTTCTCTGATGTCAACCAAGGCAGTCCGAAAAAAAAAAAAAAATAGAAATATAGAAAAAATTTGATATTTTTAGGTCACCATTACATATCCTGAAAATTAAGAGACTCAACTGAAAAACTGTTGCACAAACTCCTTCAATTTAATTAACAGTATATAAAAGAGTTCAGTAAGGTAGCTAGATGGAGATTTATAAATGAATAACTTTTCTTTACACCAGCCACCACCAGGTATAAAATATAGGTATACCAAGCATAAAATATAATGTAGGGAGATCTCATTCATAATAAACAAAGATAGCTAACATCTCAAGGACTTAAGTGCTTCAATACACATCATCAGTTAATCGCCACAATCATGACATTATGTCAATACATATCATATAATAGGTATTATTGTCACAATTTCACAAAGAAACTAAGGCTTAGGGAATTAATAACAAATTTGCCCAAGATCACATCGATAGTATCAGAACAAAACTCAACTCAGCCTCTCTGACCCCACAGAATGGGCTTCTTAGCACTATTCCCATTCTTGTCTATCAAAACAAAGACAGGCTGTGTTGTGTTGGTGAGGGTGGTGGTGATGAAGGCAGAGAATGGACACTCATGCATTGCTAATAAGACTATAAGCTGGTACAACTTTTCTAGAGGACAATCTGCATGATCACATGTAAGAATTTGTTAAAAAATATACTCATCAATGTGTACAAAGAGCTATATATACTGATATTTATCACACTGTCATTTATAACAATAAAAAACTGGTCACCCTCTAAATACTCAACAGTATGAACTTGATTTAGGTACAGTACTTGAATATGTTGAAAGCCATTCAACCAATAAAAACAATCTTTTAAAAGAATATTTAATGACATGGGGAACAAGATATATTGACAATATATTGACTGAACTTCAAGAGCACTACATATGCGTATAAAGTTTTTAAAGGATATGTTTACATTGACTAAGGTTTT
>JAQQSQ010002711.1:0-10402 GCA_028627145.1 Eidolon dupreanum | reverse complement strand
TTTTTTTTTTTTTTTTGAGCTGAGAAGGCTACATTTCTGTCATATGCAGGAAAAGAAATTGATTGCTCTACCTACTCTTCCCAGGTGGAAACATTAGGCATATGCTTGACCTCTCTCAGAACGTAGTTTCTGAGGACCCAGAACTCTACTCTGACCCCAGAGATACAGCTGCTCCCATGAGCCTTAGCGATTCCTTGAGACCCATCATGCCCATTGGGCGGTATAGGAGGAGCAGAGGTCCTGGCATGGAGACCCTTCTCGGGCACTCTCCCTGCAGCCTTGGGAAAGTCACCTGTCTCTCAGAGACTCACTTTCCTCACTCGTAAAAGTGGTGGCTTGGACCCAGTGATCTTGAGACGAGCTCACACTGTTCGCACCATCCAGCTCAGAAGTAAGGCCAGTGACAGTGGTGATGGCGATGGCCGTGCTTATTGAGCGGTGACAGTTGCCGGGCACCGTGCTGGAAGCATTAGAAGTTATTTTTTTACTTAATCTCCACAGTTACCCAGCAAGGTGGGAACCATTATTATTTGTGTTTTCCAAGTGAGGAAATGGAGACGAGAGGTTAATTATTTTCTTCAAGATCACACAGCTAGTAAGAAGGGGGCTGGAATTTGAACCCGGAGCCCATGCTCTTCACTGATCTGTGCCGCGTCTAGTGTGGCAGCAGCAGGTCACCCTGACCTGGTCCAGCACGATGGAGCATCTCAACAGCCAGCCAGACACCATGCAGTCTGCCCTTCCTCTTTGGTCGTTCCCAAGGCCTCTCTCATACTCTCCTGACCATTTGGTTGCCGTTGAGTGATGATGGTGATTTTTTTTTTTAATATTCTGACGTCACTTGCCATATGTATTTTCAGCACTGAGTTTCTTTTGCCATCTGTCTTAGAAAGCAGATCCAGAACCTTTCAGATGGTTTTCTGAGACTCATGATTTTTTTCCTTCTAGTGCCTACTCATCAGCAAACTGAAAATCATTGATAATTTCACTGACTCTCTGGGTCATTTTGGAAAATTAGAAAGCACAGTCTTATTGCTGACCCCCCTGTGCTGCCTGCCTATCTCCCACTTCATGTGTCATTTCCTTGGTCCTTTTCATGTGTTTAATAAGCAGTTATAACTTCAAGAAAGCCAGACCCTGGCTGATGAATTATGCTCATTGCCCAGGGCAGGTGTTTTCATTTAGGGTAGTTTTTGGATCCCAGTTGCTTCTCTGCCTTTAAAGTAACAGCTCTGTGCACCCATCTCTCCCCGTCCCTCTCTGTTATCTGTCTCATCAGCCTGGAGTCATAGATAAGTTTACTAACGACACAAAGCCTATTATTAACAAAGTTGCTTCTGTGGCCGAAAATAAAGGACTGTTTGAGGAAGCAGCAAAGCTTTACGACCTTGCCAAGGTAAACCACCCCTGTCCTTCTGCACTTAATAGCTCTGGAGGCTTTTTGGCATTAAATGCACAAACATTCAGATGTCACCTGTGCCACTGCCCCTCCTGAGGCGTTTTCCCCTAGTGCTTAGGCAGGTAATAGTCTAGTCAGGGTGAAGGTCCCATCTTGCAGAACTATTTCTACCCATAAGGCATTTCTGGCCAAACCAAAGTGACATATTGAAAGGATATCCTGCAGGCATTGACCTGCAGTCCCACTTGGCCGCAGAATAAGCAGCCGAAGCTGCTGATAACAGTGCCTCCATGCGGACCGTCGGGGCAGCCGGTGATCAGAGCGTGTCAGGGGACAGTTAGACAGCTGAGGCATTCTGAGAGAACCGGAATAAGTGTATCTACAGAAGAAATACATAGTGTGCTCTGAAAAAGATTACATCATTTCCTTTTATTAACTGAGAAAAGTGGACAAAAGAATTATTTTTCATTTTTTTATTTAAAAATATTTTGGTCGAGGTGTGAATAAGACGTAGAAAACATACAGATATTAAGCGCACAGCTCGACGAATTCCCATGGGTACACGTCCGTGCAGCCACCGCCGGGTCAACACGCAGAACATTTCCATCCGCCACCCAGGAAGTTCCCTTTTCTGTTCTGGTTACTTAGGTTTTTCTTTTACTGGTTATTTGATTCCATCCTTCATTTTAAAAAACCGAACAGAATGCTGACAAGGTGCTGGAACTGATGAACAAACTGCTGAGCCCTGTCGTCCCCCAGATCAGCGCCCCGCAGTCCAACAAGGAGCGGCTGAAGAGCATGGCGCTCTCCGTCGCCGAACGGTAAGGCCGGCGCCCACGTGGCGCACCTTCAGCTTTGCCAGTGACAGCGGTGTCCCACGGTGGCTCTGCGGACTCACCGTCCCACCACACGCTCTGAGACCGCCGATTTTCCCCGCGTCCTCGCCAGCACTGGGTACTGTCAGACTTAAAAGTTTTTGCCGGGATGAACGGTATGAAAGGGTATCTCAGCGTTTGAATCCTGCACGTTAGGTTTAATTTCAGGCATTCTTTTCAGCTCTGTCCTGCTTGCAGCCACCTCAAAGGCGTTTGAGGACAACGCTAGCAATGTATGGATGGGGGAATTCTTAGAGGGGGAGTGGTCAGTGTTTCAGAATCTGCCTGCCTCCCTGTGACAGTTAAGTGAGTTATCAGACTTTAACGAGTGTGACTTGCAGGCTGAGGCGACAGCCATTACTTTTTGTGCCCTCTTCAGAGACTCCTAATAAAATGACGCAGAGAAAACTGAGCTGGAGAGGCTTTCCTGAAGCAGTACAGAATATTCTTTGGCAAATGAGAGATCTCCATTTAACAGAGGATCCCCAGTGATGGCCACTGGGCTTTTGGCCCATCAGCACCTCCTATGCTTCCTGGACATTTGGGTGCTGAGGTGGTGGTGGAGGCTAGAGAACCATGCTCCATGCAAATATTCATATGGGGATTCATATCAAATCCACCATCAAATGCTTGGCCATTTGACAGGAAACACTATTTTGCAGTCTTTAATTCACTTCATCTAGAGTTCAAGAGGTTTTGACATTTTTCAGATGCTCTCCTAAAGATACAGGCTGCACAGAAATTAATAATATACCCCTGACCCTTTTCCTCCTTTTTGTCTTCCAGGTATAGGGCTCAGGGAATCAGTGCAAATAAATTCGTGGACTCCACATTCTATCTTCTCTTGGACTTGATTACCTTTTTCGATGAATATCACAGTGGTCATATTGACAGAGCCTTTGATGTAAGTGACAGGAGCAGTTCTTGAAGTACAGGTTGAAGTGTGCCCTTAAAAATTCAAAACACTTTGAGGGATTCGTTTAAAACAAAGGAAATGTCACCACCAATATGCCTGTTACGTGAAGAAGGACAAGTACAATCCTGGGAGCTTAAAGGGGGTTTCTGTGTTGTTCTTTTTTTCTTTTTTTCTATGCTTTTCCCCTTTAGTCTTTAGACAGAGAGGTTTCTCAAAGTAATTTGAAATCTCTGAATTTTAAAATGGCCTCAGAAAATGAGGATAGGAATTAAATTAGGTTAGAATCAAAGCCTTTATGTGCATGAGGGAAATGGCATTTTCTGATGCAAAACTGTTTATGAATGCGTTAGATGCTAACTCGGTGTCTAAGGAGATGAAGTGACCGTAATGTTTGTATCTTATGGGGCTGGTGGCGTTTTGTTGTAAACAGATAATCGATCGCTTGAAGCTGGTGCCCCTGAATCAGGAAAGTGTGGAAGAGAGAGTGGCTGCCTTCAGAAACTTCAGTGATGAAGTGAGTCCTTTTCTCCCTGAGCTATGGGATTTTTTTTTTCACCTCTTCCACTGAAAACCTTTGTTTTAATGTAGCTGATAGCTCTAAGAGTCCTAGTACAGTCACCATTCAGACTTGAGTTTTCTAAGACGAGCCCAATTTCTGAGATCCTGGGCTGGTTTTTGTGAGTGCACATGTCCCTGTTGGATTATCGTCTGAATCCCTGACCCAGAAAACATAGTCACTTTAGTGATCAAACATGTTCTTGAGAGAAACGGGTTTCTGGTCTGGCTTAATTCTTTATCATCCATTTGTTCTATGTGTTGTAGTGCTTAACTGTGATCTTTAAGTAGGTCCATTGGGTGTGTAAAACATGCATCATGATTCACTTCCTTCCTTCCCCTCTTTGAACTGTTTTGTCCTGAAAAGCAGGTGTAGTGACCATGACTCAGTTATCAGCCTGTGAGCCCCGGAGCCAGTCTCTCTGCAGGGTTCCTAGCATGTTGCCACCATCTCGCCCAAGGGTGCTCAGCTGGGCTGCACACTGGAGTTGCTGGGAGAGCTTTGAAAACGTCCCCTTGCCCAGGCTCTGCCGAGGAACTCCGGCATCCCTGATCAGGGCTGTGGCGTGGACCTCCTGGTCATTCACATGTGCAGCCGCATGGGCCTCTACTCTGGGACCGCAGACAGTCGTTCTGGGATGTCACTAATAGTGTGTCAGTTACCCCATACCTTTTATAAAAATGTGTTTCTGTTCGAGAGGAAGAAGGAAGGCCAGCTTCCACACCTGTGGTGCGTACAGTTAGAAGGTCTTACCCCTCGCCAACCTTCCCTTCATACCTGCTGTCGACTCTGTCCCTAGCCACCTGTTCTTTTGCTGTGTCTTGCCTTTTTCCAGATACCTCATTCACTGCATTGGAGAGTGAGTGGGGCACCAGGGCCTGGCCCTGCAGACACTCCCAAGGGCTCGGCCAGGGCTCTGCAGGCCCGATGGCGACAGCGTGGGTGGGTCTGAGACAGAGGGAAGTATCCCCACCTCCTGACAGGCAAATCCAGACTGGTTCTTTCGGTAATGGCTTTGTCAGCCAGGCCAGGCCTGCGTACCGGTCAGATGTGGTTGGCGCACTTCTGCCTGCTCCCCCGGCCTCTGAGGGATGGCACAGGAAGGGGCAGAAGAGTGACCCCCTGATCTCCTGAGCAGCATTGTGTGGGCTTTGCTCTCACACTTGACATTGCAGTGCCATTAGCTTCTTTTGGATGGCGAGCTCTCCACCTGGCAGCTGTGGGGACGTGGTGTGACCAAGGCCGCCGGCTCTTGGTGTTGGCCAAGGCGCGGTTCTTTTTCCTCACTCCATGTGTTTCTCTTTGTGCAGATCAGGCACAACCTCTCAGAAGTGCTTCTCGCCACCATGAACATCTTGTTCACACAGTTTAAGAGGCTCAAGGGGACGAGTCCCTCCTCGGCATCCAGGCCCCAGCGAGTCATCGAGGACCGTGACTCTGTAAGACCCCAGCGTCGGCCAGACCGTCGCTGAGAAGCACCTCTCTGGTTTGCCCTCCCTTGCAACTCGTGAGACCACTGCTTGCGACCCCAGACCGCCCTTTTCCCTGCTCCTGGCAGCCGGTAAACCTGTGTCAGGAGCCTCCCAAAAGAAATCAGACATTAATGGGATTGCTGTTTTCTCAAGCTAAAAAGAAAGAAAAAAACACCACCAAAAAAAAAAAAAAAAGTGTCCAAATATCACCTTTTAAAAACACAAACAGAACACTAATTTGTAGTGATTCCACAAGAATTTCCTGCTCATTTTTGTTTTGTGAAACTCAGCATAGCGCTTTCATGAAAACCGTACTTTTGTTCAGCACACTAATTCGATGACAACCCGGTTTCTGCTCTCATTTGAGCCTCATAGTGACCCCAGAGAGGTACCTAGGGCGGCCATTGTTACCCCATTTTACAGCGGAGGGAACTGAGGCCTTGACTCAGGAAGCAGCTTGCTTTTGTGGGCCCTTCGGACGGCGGGCAAAGGAGCCACATCTGGAAGCCGGGTCTGACTGAGCCCCGGGCCAGTGCCCTTTCTGCCGCCCACGGTGCCTCCAGCCTCGTGCGGGTCAGGTGGAGGCCTGGTCGGTGGAATCCTGGGACTCACGCAGCATCTGTTGTCCAGCTGATTTGACCAAAAGGCAAAGGTGTTTGACCGAGTTAAACCATTAAAACTTAGTATTTTAAAATTACCCTTCCCTTAATTTCCACTTAATGTTTGATGGGACTCAGTATGATGTGTAACAGCCGTACCTGATTTTTACAGTCAGGAAACTAGAACCTTGAAAATCCTACCTTCTGCCTACAAGAGTGTCTGGGGCCTCTGCTGTGACTCCTGCAGGCGCTGTTGTTGACAGACCTGCCCAGTGAGTGAGGGTGACGTTTTCCCTTTAACAACGTAGGTGGCAGCGCCTGGAGTGCCACGCTAAAGTGGCAGCCCCCCCCCCACACACACACACCAGAGGCCACCGCGCGTCTGCCCTTGGACAGGCGAGAGCCAAAACGGCATCACACATGAGTGTCCCAAGATGCGCCAGCGGTGGGCTCACTGAGCCTAGAGCTTGGCAGCGATCTGTGTTTGTGGCGGAAGGGACCCAGTGCGGTGCTGTTGTGAGCATGAGTGTTGAAGTGGCCTCTGGGTGCTGCTTGTAGGTCAGGGGCGGCCTTGCCCGCAGAGTGGAGCGGGCAGCCTGGCAGGCCCAGCTTCCTCATCCAAATGGTGCCATCTGGAGCCCAGCGACTCACAGCTGTGTGTTTTAATCTCTTTCAGGCATTTAGTCTTTATGCATCATGAATAAAGCCATTCTCCTGTCTTCCTCTTGCCCATCACCCTTTTTGATGAGAGGAAGGGATGGGTGGGGTTGAGGAGAGGCATAGGTACAAGCTGCCTGCCCACGAAGGGGCCTCCTGGTTTACCGTGCAGTGCTGCCCAGTAGGGGGGTGGGGCCCTTTGCCCAGACACCCCAAGAGCATGTGTAAGGTAGCTTCGAATCAGGCTTGAAAGCCCGTGCACTTTTGTGCTCTTGAAAGAAAATTTTGTGGGTACTCTAATCATAAGGGTAAAATTTCTTTTGGTTTGGACATTAGTTATAGGACATAACATTTGCCAACTTATTTTACCTATCAGATAAAAAAACAAAAAAATCTTACGTTTCAGTTTTCTTCTTGAATGGGCATTAAGAAGCCTAATAAGTTACCCTTGAGTTTTCCTTAAAAGTCTTTTTAGTGATTGAAAAGATGATGTAGATTCTCCGTTTTTATTACAGAATGGGTTCTTTCTCGCTGGTATAAGCATCCAGCATGTCTCGATTTAGTGCAACGTGAAGCTGTTCTCCAGTTTGTTCTTTATTCAGTAATTTATCATTTTGAAATCAGAGTGAAGATTTTCTTTTTTTCTGTTTTCAGAAATACTCAAAATCTTTTTCTCACCTGGAACAATCCAGGAATCCCATAAAATTGTGGCCTGGGAAATGAGGGCCAAGTACTTATGTCAGGAAGGAGGAAATGGAAGGAGCAAAGGGACGGAAAAGGACAAAAGCAGGAGAGAAAGAGCTGGAAGGGGGCTGCACACAGTCACAGCCCATGTCTCTGGTGTTGCGGGTGCTTCGTGGGGGCCCTGACCTCAGATCCTAAGGGAAGCTGGTGGGAAGAGAGGATCTCAGCGAATAGAGCAGGCAGACTAAAGCACGGGGCTGTGTCCGGCTGGTCACACGTGTCAGGCGAGGCAGCTTGCCTATAAACACATCTATCTTGTTCAGTAAAAGGGCTCTGCAACGGGGACCCCAGTGGGCAGGCTTAGCCAGCCGTGCACCAGGCCGGAGGAACGTGGCTGTCATCCACTCCCTGGGAACCGGCCGCTGACCCCGAGGGGTAGAAAATGGTAGAAAGTGGTTGTTCCTGGCACTGTGCCCTGACCTGAAGGTTAACTGGTTTTCTCCTCTTCCCCTTTCTCTCAGCAACTCCGAAGTCAAGCCCGAGCCCTGATTACCTTTGCTGGGATGATCCCCTACCGGACATCCGGGGACACCAATGCAAGGCTGGTGCAGATGGAGGTCCTCATGAATTAAGTGCGGTGTTTTGAGGGGCTTCTGGGGCTGCTCGCTGTCAGCACCACTGGGGTGGGGTTTCCGGTTTTGTTTCTGTTGTGTTTTGTTTCGTTTTGTTTTTTGTATTATGTATTTTTGTCAGCACCAATAAATTTCTTTGCTTTGTATTTCTTTTCCCATTCTTTTCTTTTTTTTTTTTTCCTTTGAAATTTTGTTTAAATTTTTATTTGTGTAGGAGAAAATGTCTTCACTGGTGCTTGGGTCAGAGAACAGTAGGCTTATATAGGCATCTGTGATTTGGTTAAAGGTGACCTTAAGTGATTAAAAATTCACCCCAAAAGAGCCAGGAAATGAAGGCTTTGGGAGTTACTTTTATTTAGCTGCAACATTCTAAGTAGCAGGGTCATGGTTCGTTTTTCACATTTTTTTTGAATGTGAAAGCCAACCTTTCACTTCCCAGGTAAGTTGAGATTTGTGTGTGAATTATCAGGCCCTCCATGTCCTCCCTTTTTTGGGGTGCACCTTGGGGTCCAGGTGATCTAAAACCATCCTCCAAATCATTTGCTCTGATTCCAGCATTAATAAGTCTGCTGTGCTACTGAAATCTCACTGGAGATGAAAACATAGACTTAGAAAAAGGTGACCTTAAAAAATGAACGCTGTAGGTGGCTGAAGGAAGGGCAGACCTCACCACTTCTCACTGTGGCTGCCCCAGTGCGGGGTGACTGGTCGGCCTTGTGTGCGCCCCTCTGTAAGAGGACTTTTAGTGCCCTCTTCCCTGCTCGGGTGCTCGGGGCCTCTGCTTGGACAGTGAAGCCAGCTGGTTGGGCAAGTTCGTGGCAAGTTCGTATTCCACCGGGCGCTGGCATTGTGTGCGTGTGATCCCTGAGCAGAGGCTGTCCCTCATCATGGGCTCTTTGTCCTGCCACCAGTCCCGAAGGCCTGGACTAAACTGGAGAGGAGGGAGGATGCGGGGTCGTTCCTGAATGGGCCAGCTGGGGCTGCGAGGGAGTGGGCAGAGGCGGCTCTGCCATGTTATGGACTGCGCCTGAGGCCGCCTGTCCCAGGAGGATGGGCAGATCCCCAGTCTCCAGAGGTGCTGTTTGCTCCTAGGGGGAAAGCATCACTGGGCGTGGTGACTCTTGCTGTCCTCCAGTTGTTAAAATAACCTTTCCTTTTTGGGAAAGAGCTAATGTATAGATAATGAATGGTACCATCTGTTCATCTGTTGGGTTCCGCCTATCCATCAAGGAGGAGCCTCGGGGTCAGCAGGGGTGCTCTGCCTTTGCCTTCCACCCCCATCTGTTCACCCTGGGACACTCACCTTCAGCTGAGCTTTGCTAAGAAAGTCTTGGAAGGTGAGCCCTTCAGGGGACTTGACTGGGTCAGTTGTGCCCTGTTTCTACTGATTTATATTTTACACAAACCAAATGATTTGCTTTAACAGTGCTCTAAAAAAAGCAGTACTCTGGAGTTTTCAGAAAGTGTGACAGTGTTTTGTTTTTTTAATATTAAGTCTTACTTGTAGATAGAAATGTAACAGTGTCATAAACAAGAGAATGCTCAAGTTGTTTAAATCTGCATTTGCTCCTTGGCTCACCTCGTTCGTCTTTCTGGCTGTGCAGATTCATTGTGAGTTGCCTTTCCTTGCATCGTGCAGTTCTGCCAGCTCCAAACAGGAGACCTGCACGTGAGCTCTGCATGGGGGACGCGGTCCTCTACCCTCTGACGGGAAGATGGGACATAGAAGGGAGAGGAGCCACCATCCCTTGAGCTGCCCCAGTGGGGAAGCTGTGTGGAGTTGAGAGGGAAGTGGTTCCTGACTGGCATCTGAGGTCTTGCCCGGAGAGAGACATTTGTAGGAGAAATAAGATAACTAGGTTCATGCCAGCAGGGCTAGGCTCATGGAGCAAATCCCAGCACGTGTCCTGTGGGCTGGTTCTGCAGTAGAGCATGGCCTGCGGGGTCTAAAGATGCAGGAGAGACAGGCTGAGTTTGCAAGGCCGTGATATCAACAGGTTCTCGTGTGCTGTTGTGACAGTTTGAGCCCAGAAATCGTGGTGCTGTGACGGGTTATTAGCTTAAAAGTTATCCTCTGCTCACCTCTTAGGGGAGCGAAATCTTCTCCTTTGATATTGGTCCATGATTTCACTATCTACCCAGAGAAACTGAGAGAAGGTGGCACTGGGAGTCTTTCATCTTCCAGGGGTGAGTCCAGTCTTCCCCACAAAATCAGGGGCCCTCGGAGACTGACAGGTTGAGTGCCGGCCTCAGAGTGGCTCACAATACATCACGGAGACGCTAAAAAGGAAGTCTTGCCTCGGTCTGAGCCCTTTTCAGAGGCCTCGAGATTTGATTTCAAGGAAATTTCTTCCTTCAGTTTTTTTGTAAACAAAACAACTCTGGCTGCCTGACTTCAAGGGGGAAACTGGAATGAGCTCTGTCAGAGCAAATCCTGAGCTGGCTGGGCTCGTGGAGAGCAGGAGGTGCCGGTTCACGCAGGGCCAGGCGCGGGCCCTGCCCCTGCCCTCCAGGCACGTAGTCCAGTAGGGCTTCAAGGGCAGCACAGCGGCCTCTGTGGTCACTCTTCTGATGTGTCTTTTAAATCCCAGGGTTTAGGCGGCTTTAAGCGC
>JAQQSQ010002710.1:0-10402 GCA_028627145.1 Eidolon dupreanum | reverse complement strand
GGATGTGTGTGACATGGATGGATGGGTTTCACTTTGTAGGTTTTCCGTCCAGGACCTCAAGAATAGGCCCCAAGGAGCAGAAACATCATTTAGGGGAAACAAAGTCACTGAAATGGAGAAGCTCCCAAGTGGCCCTGCTAATTAGTCACCTTCGAAGGAAGAGGGAAATGATGCAGTTAGTTTGAAAATGACAGGTTGGAAGTTTTCCTGGGGTGAAAAGCCCTCAAACACCCAGAGATATCACAATCTTGTCAAATCATAAAGGTCAGTATCCCTCGCCCCGGGACCACGTTGGTCGCCCCCAGCGGAGGGTGGGCCGGGCTGAGGGCGTTTCCTCCGGACGATGCCCCAGGACTGGGGGCTCCCCCCTCCCCCACATCTCTGCCTTGGGCCTCAGCTGGGACGCTGTAAAGGCCACGCCTGGAGGTTTCTCTCAGTGCAAAGTGTCCACCCCTTTTTTATTTTTTTTTATTTGACATCTTTATTTTTTATTCTCTTTCTCTTTTTAGGCATTTACCTTTTTAAATGAACTTTCGGAGAAGAGGCAGCATTCTGAGCCAGATCAGCCCTATGCTGGGCTCTGTGGTGTGAATGTCAGCGTTTGGGGTTTTGATGGGGATGGAGAGATGGGCAGGCCTGAAGCCTGGGGCACAGTCCCCCGTGGCAAACCCTACAGGGCAGAGAGGGCGTGGAAGGGGCCAGGGACGCTGCAAAGACCAGCCTTCTCACTTGACTTCGGCAGGTGTGTCATTGGTCTGAAGTTTACTATTAGCCCCTTAGTTGGATTACTATCTCCCCAATTTTTATCGTTCAACTAGTAATAACTATTACTATATAATGACTAACATTTACTGAGTTCTCATTGAGTACCAGGGACTGCTCAGATGCCCTACAAGTGATATATTAATTCACGAAGTATTATTTTATATGGCATATAACTTATTTAATCCTCATATTAATACCGTAATACAAGAACTATGATTATTTTAGCAATGAGAATTTTTTTTTGCCAAGTAATACTATTCTATTACTTATGTGATATTTTCTTTTTGAATTTTATCCTCTTAATAAATTTTTAAAAGAAACCTTATTTTCCTACTATAAATGGAAAACTACATTACCTGTTCTAAGTAGGAGGAAACTATTTTAAGATCTTTTGAAATAATTACATGCTTGAGTACCATCAAAAACCATGTGTACCACCAGCAGACAGCCCAGTGTGTTTGGGACAATAGCACCTTAGAACTGGAAGAGACTCTGAGGGGGTGGAGGGGGCCCTCCAGAATTGACTAAGGCCATTTTTCATTTTTGAGTTGAAGATGAACTTTGCTTCATAGAGACCTGCTTTAAATATGTTTAGATTTATTTTGGCTTTCTTTATCCAACTTCTAAGATGGGTGCTTAGCTCATCAATCTTCAGCCTTCCTCCTTTTTTATTTTTAAGAAATATATAAACAGTTAAGGCTATAAATTCTCTCTACTGCTCTAGCTATATCCCATAAGTTTTGATATGGAGTATTTTCTTTATTGTTCAATTCTAAATATTTTCTTAATTCTAATGATCATTTCTTCTTTGACCCAAGAGTTATTTAAAAGTATGTTTCTTAATTCCAAATATGTGGATTTAAAACATAGGTTTTCACTGTTGATTTCTGGTTTATGAATTGTGATCGGAGAACATGACCTGTATATTTTCAGTCCTGTGACATTTGTTAGGACTTGCTTTATGGCCCAAAATATAGTCATTTTTGTTGATGCTCTGTTTGCTAACCTTGTGTATCTTTTCCCACTCTTTCACTTCCCACCTTTTTATATCCTTAAGTTTTTTGCTGTGATCCTTAGATATAGCAAATAGTTGGATTTAAAAATATCTTATCTGATAATCTTTATCTTTTACTAGGAGCATTTGGTCCCTTCATATTTACTGTAATCACTGATGTATTAGAATTAGTACCTACCATCTCATTTTATGCTTTCTGCTTTTTTTTTTTCTTTCTTGTTTTGGATTGATTATTTTTTAAATTTTACTTTTTCCCCCTATTAGGTTGCAAGTTATATATTCTGTTTCCATAGGTTTAGTGGTTACCCTAGAAATTACAACATACCCACTAAATGTATCAAAATCTAAAGATAATGAATACCTTTACTTTCCTCCATATAATACAAGGATTTCAGAACACTTTAATTTCATTCTCTTTCTCCTGATTTACATGCTGTTGTCGTGGTGTCTTTTATTTGTTTTTCTTTAATGACACAGACATTATCATTGTTGTGTAACCCAGTTAATGTGTATTTAAATTTCTGTACATTTCATCCCCTTTGAAGATTCCAGATCTTCAAACTGGAATCGCCTTCCTTCTGTCTGAATTTCATGCATTAGAGTTTTGTTCACTGACTGATGAGGATGGCAAATTCCCCTGTTTTCTTGTCGGTTTGAGAATGCCTGTATCCCACCTTGTTCTGAAATGTATTTTCAGTGGGCACAGATTCTGATTGACAGTTATATTTCTCTTAGCACATTGCATGTATCATTCCATTCTTTTAGCTTCCGTTCTTGCAAATAAGCAGTCGCTTTTCAGTCTGTTCTGTTGAAAACCTGTCTTTTCTTTCTGACTGTATTTAAAATCTCTCCTTTGTCTTTGATGTTCAGCAGTTTCACCATACTATATCAGGGTATGGGTTTCTTTTTATTTTTCCTGCTTTGGATGTATTGGGCTTTTTGAATCCTGGGGTTCGTAGCTCAATTCCGGAAGGTTCTCAGCCCTTATCTCATAGTGTATTGCCTCTGCCCCATCTACCTTCTTTTCCTTATAAAGCTTCTTTCTCTCCGCTCTTGGCCTCTTAACCTTTGTTTATATTTTCTATTTCTTGTGTCTTGGTAGATAATTTCTTAAGATCTATATTCTGGATGGATAACTTCTTCAGATCTATTTCTAATTATTGCTTCTCTAATCCAGGTTTTAGCTTTAGTAATTATACTTTTCAGTTCTAGAAATTCTATTTGGTTCTTTTTTCAAATCCGTTCTGTCTTTATCATTTTTTGTTTCCTGCGCATATTCTCAAGCTTGTCTTTTAGTAAACATCATTATTTAGAGTCTATGACTATTAATTCTAGAAAAAGAGGGACCACTCCCAAGCTCATTTTATCAGAAGCATCTTTACTGAATAAAAAGGAGGAGAAACACAGGGATCCACATCACGGACCTGGGCATGGTACTCTGCTTCCAGGGACAACCTTAAAATTAGCGTCATTTCCTAGGGCAGGATTTCTGGCATCCAGCAAGTCCAAGTTAGGGCTGCGATTCTGCCTTGTTTTGCATTTTGCGTGTTCTCACCTGTATCTCAATGACAAGGGCATGGTTTCAATCTCAGAGCTGCCGAAAGGGAGAAGGGTGCCCTGACGACTTCTAGGCACCTGGGAGCCACTTGAGATAGGACAGTGAGCAGAAGAGCAGCAGCCTTTAACACCCTATGTGACAGAAGAGAAAACAAACAAATGACCTCTCATGGGCTCTCCCAGGCTGAGTAGTTGCGGAAATGGAGCAGGGTTGGGATTGGTCTGTCCATCCATTTAGGCGACCAATGTATGTGGACACACATAGCTTCTTAGGGATTAAAACCCTGCATGTAAAATTCATTAGCACAGGGCCTGAAACATGAACATGTTCGAAAAGTCTTCATAGCCGCCATCATTATTATTGTTACTATTATTATTACAGTCCCAGGAAATACTGCTCTGTTGTGTTAACATGTCCAAGGTGCCAACTTGTGAGTCTTTCTGAAAGAACAAGGTCACCTCAGCTGGAAGAATTTGCATCTTTTGCTCAAGTAATAAGAGTGAGACAGTGCCTAAGAACATGGAGGTTCGGGGTGCAGCCTGCTTGTTGAGATGGGAGATCTCAGGGAAACTGCATGCCCAGGAAGAGAAGTGACCCCGGGAGACGCCAGTGGAGGTTGGATGTGGGAGGTGATGAATAGGAGGTGCCAACCTTTCCTCCACAATTTTGTTAGATCTTGGGGAAAACAGGGGCTGAGGAGGGCCCTATGATGACAGCCTGAATTGGGTAAAATTTAAGGATAAGGAATTACTAATTAGTAATAAGGTGGAATACTTAAGTGTATGAAATGAATAATATGTAGCTAAAAAATAATGATATAGCATTAGGCATTTGAGACACGTGGACTCCAAGCAATTAACCTCTATTCTTCTTCTGAATCATAGTTGTGCTAATTGGCTCCTTTCCTCTGATGGGGCGATATTAACCTTTCTATTTTTCTCTAAAGGAGCAAGTACGTGGGGTAGATGTGCTGCTCTGGCTTGGAGGAAAGGTATTTTTCCTGAATAATAACCCATTTGCAATTTTCCCCCAAATTGTCGCATTTAAAAGGTTCTGTCAGATTTCCCTGATAAAGCTCCACAGAGATGGAAAAGATGATTTAAGCACACCTGACCTCATTCTGAAGCAGTTGAGAAATGCAGCATACCCTGGCTGTTCCGGATTCGGACATCCATGCGGTGCTAGCTGATCCATTCACGCAACACGTCCTTACTGAAAGGCTGCATGCACGTGGCAGGCCCTGTCCTGGGTGCTGGGGACGCAGCACTCCCAGACATCTCCTGGAGCTTATACCTTGGCGAGGGAGGAACACTAAAGGCAAACGAGCATGTGACTGTAGTACGATCTCGGGGCTGGGAAGAAAAAGGAAACTGGGTAAGAGGAGAGCGTCTGGGAGGGGAGAGGTGCCTTTAAGACAAGGTGGTCCGACGTGCTTCTGCAAGGAGGCACCACTGGAACCGAAACAGAGGCGAAGTGAGGGAACGAGCCTTGTCGCTATGTACGGAGGAAATCAGTATTCCAGGCTGCAAGTGCAAACCCTGGGGCTGCTGGATGCTTGGAGTGTCAGGAACAGCAAACCCGCCAGTGTGGCCCCTTCTGAGTGAGGCCACAAGGGGCATTCACGCAGAGCCTCAGGGGCTGCGGCGAGGACCTCAGATCGACTTGCAGCGTGGAGTGAAGCCACTAGCAGGGTGTGAGCTGGGTCTGAGAAGAAGGGCTCGCCCTGGCTGCTGTGGGGAGAACAGGCTGAGGGGAGCAAGGATGACAGCAGGCGTGGAGATGTCATGTTGAGTGGCTATCCAGGCATGAAAGATCTGGTGATGCCCCACCCATATTCTGGTGAAACAGGGCCTCCGGAAGTACGAAGCATGGACAGGGCCACGCCCCCACATGGAAACAGACATTAGGCACTTCAGAACCCAAATGGGTGGAGAGCAGGCGCTTCAGATTCACTTTGCCACGTGTCGATGGTCAGTATCGTGGAGCGTGCCCTTACTTTCAAAACCTGACCCAGCCATTCCACGCCTAGGAATTTACCCAGAGAGATGATTGGAAAAGTGCACAAAAAATAATTCACGTGCGAGGTGGTTCCCAGGCAGAAGAAAATTGTCACCAACCTAAATGTTCATCAACAGGGGATTATCTGAATAAATCATTCAGGCTTCAGAATAATATCCTCAAGATGATAATATTTTAAAAATCGTACAATGCGGAGGAGAAAAAGTGAAAAGTAAAATTTCACTCAGGCTTCCTCTTCTCAATCATATTTCTGAAGAGAGTTTCTTGAGTATCCTTCACACAACTCTTTTCCTCAGATACAGGCACATGTATACTAAAATAGGATAATTCTATAAATATCATTTTACACTGTAGTTTTATTTCATTATATGCTATGTCTTTGACCTATAGCCACATAGTATACATGCAGTAGGTTAACAGTTGCATAGTATTCCACTGGGTGGACATACGTAACTGACTCAATCGGTCTGTTATTAATGCATATTTGCATATATGTATTTCATTTGTGTTCCTCTGTGAGTATATTTTCACAAGTATAACTTTCACAACTTAAAACATCAAAAAATGATGATGTAGCATGTCTTTATTGTGCAGATCACCACATTGTCTTAGGGAGAGAAAAAAAAAAACAGGCTACAAAATAGTTTATGTTCTGTGGTCCCGTTGATGTAAGTTTGGCTGTTTCTGTGTGTATATTTTTAGAGAGTCTGGAGGGATGCTCAGTCAAATGCTCACAGGAGTTGTCGATCACAACCTAGTGATTGCAGGTGTCGCTTCTCCTTAGTGCTTTTCAATATTATTATTTAGAATTTGAATATAATTTTGGGGGGAAAATAAGCTATTTTATATTTGGAGAAGAGTTCACTGGGAAATGGTTCAAGCACTACACTTAAAATATGAATCTTGCGTTTGGATCATATGCGAGTACTTCTTTTGAAGTTCTTATGGAGTACTTCACTTCAGAATAAAATTGTACTTTTTCCTTCTCCAGTTCCCCAAACACAAAAGCAGCACGACTGTGGACCTGAGCGCAGTTCACAAGCTGCGCCACAAGAGGGCGTTTTGCAGAATATTGTGAGCTCGGCCGCCTCTTGCTGCTCCCCAGGGTCTAAAATTTTGCAGGATGTCCCCAGGCCAGAGCAGAGATGAGGTGGCTGTCCTGTGGATTAACGAAGTTGCGTGGAGGTGGAACGAGGAAAGAATCTGCCTGCAACCTCTCTCCCCTCCAGCCTCCCCAACAGCCCTCCTACCCCGTCAGGCTGGGTCACTGCACCCCCACATCCACCCTGGGCCCGGCCCACTTCTCCTCCAGGGTCCAATCTGGGCAAAGGTTTTTTAGGGCTTCCCCCTGATGCCAAAGCTGATTCCAGGGCCCTCCTTTCTTACTTACCCTGCCCCCCACCCCACCTGGGACCAAGTAGCTGCCTGTTCTTCTCTTCTCTTCCTTCTCCTCCCTTCTTCTCCCTTTCACCTTCTTCTTATTTATTTATTTGGAAAAAGCAATGCGTATTCATGAGAATGATTCAAACAATGCAAAAGAGGAAGGGAATGAAAATCATGGTACCCCCTCTTCCTATCCTAGCTTCCAAGTTTTCTCCCTAAAGCAATAACCGCTAAGAGGTTTTAGCAACATACATCCTTCCAGAGACTCTGGGTGCTATACACAGATAGATGTGTGGGTATATTTAAAAAAACAAAAACAAAAACAAAAAAAAAACCCACAGGCTCCACTTTGCTCCTGACTTGCATTTACCGGCAATGGTGACAATCCTTCCCATCATTTCACAGAGCACTGCGGGTGCATTTTACTGGCTACAGAATATTCCGTGGATGTTTGGGTTCTTTCCAACCTTGTGCCATCAAGAGCAGAGGGCAGTGATGATTTGTATGCACGGCTTTACGCCCAGGTGCAAGATCTGAAGACTAAATTCTTAGAAGTGGAATGGCTGGTCCAGGGTGCAGGCACTTTTCGCCTTTACATTCATTGTCCGAAGACCTGTGAACAGTCTACACTGCCACCCAACGCATGAGAAACAACCCCGGCATGCGTGCCCTTTGCCACTTGGACAGGTCACTGGTTCTCCATCTTGACCGAGGTCAGAATTACCTGGGGAGTTTTCTACAAATGCCGGTGCCTGCGCCGTCTCCCATCTCCCACATCCCAGACCGATGAAATCAGCATCAGACCATCCTGTGTGTGGAGGACGTGGGGGTGTGAAGGGGAAAGACGACCCGGCGTTGGAACTTAAAAAAATCTGCCTGGGAGATTCTGATGGGCAGGCAGGGATGAAAACTACTACAATAGGTGAAAAAGATCTCATTTGATTTCAATGTACATTTCTTCAATCATGAATGAGGATAAACATTTTTCTTTGAAAATAGTGATTTAGACAGTTCTTGGATCACAGACCCCTTTGAGATTCTGACAAAAGCACTGGATCTTCTATCCAGAAAAAAAAAAAGTGTGTGCACACATTGGCCTTGGTTAAACAACCACGGGCCCCCTGGAGCTTGTCCTCAGGCCCCCTGGGACTCTGAGCTCCAGGTTAAGGACCAGGCTCAAAACTGTTCTCCCCCCTTTCCCAGCTTGCCCGCACCATGCCTCAGGCCCTGGGCGTTCTCCCTGAAGCCCCACCAGGGCCTGACCCTTGTCCCCCACCTGCTGAGACATGCTGCAAGCCTCCGCTCCAGAATCCCTTCAGTCCACCTGCAGAATAACTCGGGTCCTCCAAGTGGGGCTTCCCTGGTGTCACCTCTGATGAGTCTCGTGGGCTTTGGAGGTTCGCAGCACGCAGTGCCTGCCCTCCGAGAGCTCACATTCGGCACACAATTCCGATGCCGTGTGATGGGGATGACGTGGCACAGAAGGGGTACGGTTAGCTTAGGTGGGAGCGCAGACTGAGGGGCGGACGGCTGGGGCCTTCCCTGAAGCAGATTCTGAGCTGAGCCTCAGGGATGAGCAGGAGCTGTCAGTGGTGGCTTGGGGAGCTTGTCACCTTCAGAGGAGGTAAAAGCCAGGAAGGATAGACAAAGGATCATGACCGCCTGAGGCAGCTGCCTGTATTTGGGGCTTGGGGTTCAGGGGGAAGGTGGGAGAGAAGTGAGAGCAGGAACAGCCATGTGACTGGGCAAATGGGTTCTAGCGGAGGAGGGATGTGCTGTTAGATTGGTCACTCTGTGGGGGTCTGGGCAGGGAGGTCGGTGGAAGAGCTGGTCGGTGGTGGTGGGAAGGGGGAGGGGAAGGCTGATTCTGGGAGATTAGGGCAGTAGGGCAGCGGCTTAGCAGGCAGGGGTGGTTGGGTCACATGTCCACCTGGCTTAGGCTGGGCTAACTGGGGGCTGGTTGGTACCATTTCCAGGGAGGGAGGGGCTGATAGTGCTCAGCGGATGGGTGGATGGGTGTGTGTGTGTGTGTGTAGGGGCGTGGAGAGAGAGAGAGGGAGTCGGAGAGAGAGAGCAGGATGTGTGTGGACAGCAGAGCACAGGTGTGCATGTGTGCATTCCCCCAGGCAGGGGTGTGAGGGTGGCCAGCTGCTGACACCTGCATTGAAGGGAGCCTTCGAGGGAGACACAGGGAGGCGGGTGGGGGATCTGGGTGAAGGGCCGCGGTTCTGGAGCCGAGGGCCCAGTGAGGCCGGCGGCTTCTCCATCGCTCTGGCTCCGACGCTCGCTCACACCTTCACCGACCCTTCGAAGTGTTTGCTATCTAGTGGGTACAGCATCACATCTCATTATGGCCTCACTTCGCATTTTCCTGGTCACAATCGAGCTTGAGCCTCTCTACAAATGTCTCTTCACCCTTTGTGTGGCCTTGTCTGTGAAATGCCCGGTCACCGTTTTTACCCATTTTTTAAAAAATGCGTCGTCTCTTTAAAATTGATTCTTAGGCGATTTTCTTCATCCTGAACACCAGTCCTTTGCCAGCTAGCGGTGTAACAAACAGCATCGTCTACTCTGATGCCTCACTTTTCCATCTTCATAGTGTCTGTTGATGGACATCATGTTCTTAATTTTAACGTAGTTGAATGTTTTGCATTATGGTTACGGTTTGCGTGTTTTGAGGTTTAAGAAATCCTTTCTGTGTTGAGTTGGATTTGATGACTGGAACCAATGGGCAGGAGCAGGTGTAGTGCAGACGGCTGAGGGGGGTCCCTGGAGAGGCAGAGCTCCATGCAGCCCCTGGGGCTCTTGGTGTGCCTGACAGCTGGGAGATTGATTAAAACCTGGATGCAGCAAGTGAGAAAGACAGGAGAGAGGCTGAGTGCTCTGAATTTGATCCTTTTAGCAACAATTAAGCAACCGCCATGGACAGGCAGAGGAAGGGACTTCCTGAGAATAAGGCACGGGCTGCAGGAGATGTACCCTTGGCCTCACCTTGGACCCACAGCCACGTGGTTTCCGCTGCTGCCCCGTCAGCCTTCGTTGAGACATTTTTATGGCACTAGGCGTCTCCTCCCTCCTGGGGAAGGGTACACTATAGAGAGCCCGGAGAGCATCGGAGCCTATGTGTGTGTGAAATCACTCAGGGCTGACTGAGTGGCATTCATAACAATAATTGATGGGATACTGAGCCACTGATTGGGTAGTGAGAGAGTGAGTCACCAGGCAGCCCAGAGCAGGAGTTCCTAATGGGGCCAGGAATCAAGGGGTCAGTGAACTTGGATGGGAAAAAAAACATATGTCGTTATTTTCACTAACCTCTGGTTGGAATTTAACATTTCCTTCAATTATAAGCATAGGCAACAAACCAAACAGGGCTGGCGATGCCTAGGACTTGTCACTCATAGACATCACAGATGTTTTTATATCACATTGCTTTTTTTTGGTAGGTATTTTGAAATATCTACTTTAAGATTACAATTGTTATGAACTTCTACTAGATCTGCGTTAATGAGGAAGCCCATGTATCACTATATCACAGTTTTTAAAAGTATTTCGGCAATCATGCTGACAAATGATTAGGTCCCTTTGTAATCCTACGTGATTTATTTTATGCACTTAAAAACATTGTCTGAGAAGGGATCCATAGGTTTCCCCAGGAGACC
>JAQQSQ010002709.1:0-10404 GCA_028627145.1 Eidolon dupreanum | reverse complement strand
GTATAAAGCACGGTGACCATCTGCAGATGGCTTTCATGCACGAGACGCTCTGATGAGCACCGCGTTTCATTTTAGCCTCTCGCCAGCTCCATGGGGTAGGTCCTATTTTTGTGCCCACTTCGCGGGTGGGGTGACTAGAGCAGGCAGCTTGCCCTTGCAGAGCACACCGGTGCTGGCGTGCAGCAGCCGACCACGCTGCGTCTGGGCACCTCGCAGCCCCCGGCCGCCACCGCGGGCAGTGCCACCCGGCCGGCCTGGGAGAGGGGAACAGCCCGGGGGAGGCAGCCCACGGGGCCCAGAGATCCCCTTGACGTCCAATTCCGATGCCTGCTAAGCTTTCATAACCAAACACCCAAATGGTAGTGCACAGAGCGTGACGCACCCCGTGACACACAGTGACAAGCCACTCCTGCGTGCCCCAGCGCACGCACAGCATGGACCAGAGCTCTCCCCCACACGTCCCCCTACAGAGCCAGCATCTTCTGGGGCTTCACGATGATCTATCTACAAGGTGATAGTTTATTAATTATTTTATATGACTATATTCTGATGCTATCCTCCCTTTCTTTAATGACCAACATCACGCATGTTTGTTGTAGCACGTCAAAACCTTCAGAAGGCAAAAGGAATCGTGCTTGCTCTCTGGAACACCACAAGGTCACTTCCTGTTCTGAGCAAATGACAGCAAAGCAAACGGGGTTGGGCGGCTTCCACACTAGTGGCCCTGTCAACGTGGGCAAGTCCTTTTACCTTCAGCCTCCACGTCCATGAAACGGGGACAATCACCACCATCTGACGGGGTTGCTGAGTCTAAGCAAGGAGCTGTCCCGTGTCCTTTAAAGCTCCTTGGCGGGTCTTTACGCTGTGACCTGCCTGTCACGATGCAGGACGTAACGGAGCAGCTGTGACAAGCAGCGCGTCTCCGCCAACGGCCACACGGATTCCCACCCGGTCAGCACTGACTGACCATCAGAGGGCCGGGGCCAGGACGCGGTGACGGAACTGGAAGCCCTCATCCACGGACGCAGAGCGAGGCGCAGGAAGCCACAGGGCCGTGACATGGCCACGCGGGCGTGCCACTCCCGGGCCCTTTCTCCTCCCTCCCTGAGCCACAACAACATGCGGCTCCACACCAAAGTCTTCGTTTACGTGAAAATTCTGGCGAACGTGACTCTGGTCAAGACGGCAGAGTAGGAAAACACTGAGCTCACCTCCTATCACAGCCGCAGAACCCTCGCCCTGGGAACCACCGAAGACTAGGCGAACCGAACTCCTACAGCTAAGGGTGTGCGGGAGAAGCCACATGGAGGCGGAGGGGAGGCGGAGACACGGAGCAGGCTGCTCCCACGCCCACGGGGTGTGGCGGTCAGAATCAGAGAGCCTGGCTGAAGAGGTCCCCCCAAGGAGCCAAGGGTCCCAGCCCAGCCAGGGGCACGTGGCAGGAAAAGGAGTCCCCACAACATCTGGCTGTGCAAATCTGGGGCTCTGTGGGAGAGACAAGGTGGCTGGGTACCCAGGCGTTGCCTGAAGGGGCCTGAGCACGCACTCGCACACACACACTCGCCCTAAGTTCCAGCAAAGGGACAGCAGATCAAGAAGCACCAGGGAAATACGAAGAGGAAATGAATTTTCTGACTTCCGGGTGAAGATCAGAGGGTTAGCTATGCCAGACAGAAGTGCTGGCAGGCACCACCGTCCCTTGGTTGAGCCTGCCCCCCACCCAGAACACAGGCGCAGGCAAGTGCCAAATGTGTGTCCATCAACCTGGCTATCGCTGCTCGCCCCACCCAACCTGCACTAGTCCAAACCTCTTTCAGGGGCTGCTCCTCACAAGTGGCTGGCCTTGGCCCAAACTGCAGATTTTCCTAAAACCTCTCAAAGGTTCGTAAACCCCAAACAATCAGAGGCTGGCCTCAGTGGCCCCAAGCCCAGCACAAGTGGCAGCTAACTGCAGATCACTCTGTAGCTCTTACTAGGTGGCCTTGGGCCGGGCACAGGCATTTGGCCCCTCCCAAAAGGCCCCAGAACCCACAGGCTCCCAAAATACCTGGTGGCTGCTTCAGACCAAACCAGAGCATCACCCAATTATCCCCGCAAAAGAAACACCCAAAGAGTGGACTCATCAGGCCCTGGATCCCCACAACAGCAAATCCTCTTGGGTGGGGTCAGACCCTCAAGCACCTCATCTGTGGTAGTCATGCCAGTCCTCACAGCCAGCCTGCGAGTCAAACCCCCTACACGGACATGCCAACAGCAACCCAGGCCCCACCGTAACAGGAGGGCACACACAGCCCACACGAGGTACACCCTGGTGCTCCCAGCTGCGGTGACCAAGGAGACTGCGCCCTGTGTCCCACAGGACACCCAATACATAAGGCCACTCTACCAAGACTGGGAGACACAGCAGCTCTGCCTGATACACAGAAACAAACAGGGAGGCAGCCAAAACGATGACAGAAATATGTTCCAAATGAAAGACCAGGACAAAACTCCAGAAAAAGAACAAAATGGGGGCAATCTACCAACACAGCTCAAAAAACTGGTTAAAAGAATGTTCAACGAACTTAGGGGAAGAATACATGAACTCGGTGAGAACTAACACAAACATAGAAACTATACTAAAGAACCAGTCAGAAATGAAGAATACAATAATTAAAATGAAGACTACATGAGATGAAATCACCCCAAAGCAGCAGAATATACATTTTCAAGTGCAAATGAAACATTTTCCAAGATAGACTGAAATCATATCAAGTATATTCTTCAACCACAATGGTATGAAATTAGAAATTAATTATAAAAAGAAGACTGGAAAACATAAACACATGGAGGCTAAATAACATGCTACTCAATAATAAGGTTAATGAGATCAAGGAAGAAATCAAAAGAAACCTTGAGACTAATGAACATGAAAACACAATGACCCCAAATCTACTGGACACAGACAAAACAGTTCTAATGCAGGCCTAGGCCTACCTTAAGGAACTAGAAAAAGAAGAACAAAGCCCAAAGTGAGTAGAAGGAAGGAAATAATAAAGATCAGAGTGGAAATCGAGTCTTAAAAAAAAAAAACAAAAACAAACAAAAAAAACAGTATAAATGATCAATGAAAGCAAGAGCGATTCTTTGAAAGAATAAACAAAATTGAGACCTTTAATTACTCAAGAAAAAGAGAGGACCCAAATAAAATCAGAAACAAATACAAAGGATCATAAGAAAATACTATGAATAATTATATGCCAACAATTTGGACAACCTGTAAGAAATGAGTAAATTCCTAGAATATACAATCTTCCAAGACTAAATCAAAAAGAAACAAAAAATCCAAACAGATCAATAACTATTAATGAAATAAAATCAGTAATCAAATAACTCCCAACATACAAAAGTCCTGGACCAGATGGCTTCACAGGTGGATTTTACCAATCAAAGAAGAATTAATTTCTCAAACTATTCCAAAAACTGAGGATGAGGGAAGGCGCCCAAGCACATGTTATGAGGCCAGCATCACCCCGATTCGAAAACCAAAGACATTACCAAAAATGAAGAAAATTACAGGCCAATCTCCTTGATGAATATAGATGCAAAAAATCCTCGAAAAAATATCAGCAAAACAAATTCAGCAATACGTTAAAAAGATCACACGGCATGAGCAAATGGGATTTATTCCTGGGACGCAAGGTTGGTGCAGTATCTGCTAATCAATTAACATGACACACCACGTAAACAAAACGAAGGCTAAAAATCAAATGATCAGGTCGATAGATGCGTGAAAGTATTTGACGAAACCCAGCATCCATTTCTGATAAACACTCTTAGCAAAGCAGGAACAGGGGGGACGTAGGCCAACGTAAGGAAGGCCACATGGCGAACCCGGAGCTAACATCACACTCAGCGGGGCAAAGCTCAATGTGTTTTCCTGTGGATCAGGAACAAGACAACCTACAACCTACTGAATGGGAGGAGATATTTGCTGATAAAACATCTGATAAGAGCTTATTATCTGAAATCTACAGAGAACTCACACAACTTAACAGCAAAAAAATCCAAAAACAAACAAACAAAAACCCAATAATCTGGTTGAAAAATAGGCAGAGGACCTAAACAGATATTTTTCCAAAGAGGACATACAGAGGGCCAACAAACATATTAAAAGGTGCTTCATGTCACTACCGAGAGACGTGCAAATTAAAACTACAATGAGATGTCACCTCACACCCATCAGAATGACCATCATCAGTAAATCAACAAACCACAGTGATGGCAGCATGTGGAGAAAAAGGGACCCCTTGTGCACGGTTGGTGGGATTACAAACTGGTGTAGCCACTATGGAAAAGAGTTGGGAGGTTCCCCCCAAAATTAAAAACAGAATTACCTTATGACCTAGCAATTCTACTTCTGGGTATTTAGGTATAGAAATCCAAAACACTAATTTGAAAAGATATTTTCATCCCTACATTCACTGCAGTGCTATTTACAGTTGCCAAGATATGAAAGCAACCTAAGTGTCCACTGATAAATGAATGGATAAAGAGGTACATATATACAACGGAACATTACTCAGCCATTAAAAAAAAAAAAAAAAAAAAGAGAATGAAATCTTGCCATCTGCGACCACATGGATGGACCTCGAGGGTATTACACGCAGCGAAATAAGTCAGAGAAAGACAAATACCATGATTTCACTTACATGTGGAATCTACAACACATAATAAACAAACAAAACAGAAACAAACTCAGAGAATGAAGTGATGGCTGCCAGATGGGAGGGGCTTGGAGGTGGGTGGAAAAGGTGAGGGGAGTAAGAAGTGCCGACTGGCAGTTACAACAATGGTCACAAGGATGTGAAGGGCAGTGTGGGGAAGAGAGTAACACTAATAGCTACGTATGGTGTCACATGGGCACTAAAATCATGGAGATCACTTCGTGAGTTACGTAAATTATGTTGTACACCTGAAACCAATATAGCATTGAATGGCAACTGTGAAAAGCGAAAAGTTTCAAATAAAATTGCACTGACTTCTGCACAGACGACGCTGCCCTCGCTCCGCCTCCCCCTCACCGTCCCCACGCTGGGCTTTGCTCCCTTCCACAGTTCATCACTGACACAACACAGAGCAACGACAAGGTGCGTACGCCTCCCGCGTGCCAGCGACTCCCAGCCTCACGTCCCCAGCCCTGGACGTTCCCGAGTTCTACCTTCTTTCCTGCTACCTATTTCACTTCTCCACGTGGGGGTCTAACGGTGATTCTGAAATTAACACCAAGCAGTACTCCTGATCCCCCCAGTAAAACCCATTCCTCCCTTGGCTTCCGTCTTTTAGTAGTTTCCACCATCATCCCTCAGCGGCACAGCCAAAAAAATCAGTACGGAGGACCTGATTCATGTCCCAGGTGTGTCGCTGCCAGGTGAGGAGCACCTCGCGGGGACTGGCTCACTACCAACACACGGAGGTCACCGCACGAGGATGCACCTCGCTGAGCGCCACGACTTAGAAGTGGGCCCAGAACTGCTGATCCTGACTTCTCCCTCCCCCGCATGTCGCACCCCATTCATCAGCAACTGCTGTTGGCTCCAGCCCCAGAAGGTACCCCAAATCCATCCACGTCCCCTCATCTTCCCTGCCACTGTCCTGACCCAACTACCTTTGCCTCCTGCTTTCTCCCCACGCTCACTTTAACTGGCTTCCACCGGGCCCCCGCCACCCACGCTCACACAAAAACCACGCAGGCTTGTCCCTAACTATAAAACGGATCATGGCACTCTTCTACATAAAACCCTCCAAGAACTTGACGTGGCTTTCACAAATTTTTTTTTTTTAATTTTTAAAAAGAGGCTTCATTTTTTAGAGCAGTTTTAATTTTACAAAAAAATTAATGCAGAAAGTACAGACTGTTCCCAAGACTTCACGGCCAGCTTCTCCTAGTATTGACATCTTGCTTCAGTGTGGAACATTCTTACAATTGACAAACCCGTACTGACACTAACTCAAGTCCACAGTTCACATCGGGGTCCACTCTGTGCTGCACCCTCCATGGGGTGTGACAAATGCATGTCACACAGCCACCATTACAGGGTCTTGCAGAAAAGTGCCATTGCCCTAAAAATGCCCTGTGCCTAAGGGTTGGCGTTGTTTTCGAAATAAAATCCAAATTCCTTTCCACATCCTGAAGATGTACACCTTCTCACCCATTTGTCTTCCCTTCTCTAAGAAGCCAAGTCCTTGTCTCCCTGAGGCTCTGGTCCAAGCTGCTCCCCACTTTGGGAAGGTCCCTTCCAAATCCCCATATGGCTGGCTCCATCCTGCCTCTGTATCCTAGCCTGCAGGCACTCCTTCACAGAACCTGTCACCACCTGAAAGTGTCCCATTAGTCTATTCGGGTACTCATGTGTCATCCGTCTGTCCCATCCTGACGACAGGCCCCCCAAACAGGAACTCACTGGCCTGCTCACTGCAGGGTCCCAGCCCTAGGACTTGCCTGGTTCAGTAAACATTTAATGAATGAATCGAAACGAAGTGAATGAATAAGTACATGACTAATGCCATGTACTGAGCATCTACGTTAGTATCTTAGAGTGTTCCAAGAGCTCTCATATTTTCTTCATCTAATTTATGTGATTAGGCTCAGATTTAGATGGAACTTAACGTATTTCCACTCTCTCTCCTAGCGCCTTGAGGCCACACATTAGGAAACAGTGAGAATGTTCTCTATGGAGGAAAAGTTTATTCCCAAGAGCTTTGGAGACCCTCTGGGTAGGACAAGCAGATCACCCGGTCACCCTCACAGCTACAGGACAGAGGGAAAACATGTGGAGACACAGAGCCCAGACGGCACACCCTCTCTCCACAGCCAGGCTGCAGGGCTGGCCCCACGAGTTCTCCCGATTTTCCAGACAAGGAAGGAGGCAGCAGCGCAGGGTGGAAAAACGGCTCTCCCGAGGCACAGAGCCAGGATTTGAATCCAAGCTTACATGCGACAACAAAGTCCAGGCAATCCTTGTCCTTGAAATAAAAGCTGAAGAAGCCATGCCCAGCACGCAGGCACACTGCGGGCTTAGAAAGGGTTAAACAGCACGGAGCGGGGTGGGGGGGGAAGGGGGTGCTGAGCAGTGCCTTTTCAACCCCAGGATTAGGAAGTTTCTCTGCAGGCTGCAGGCCTCCCCTGCACCAGATCACAGGAAAAGGCCAGGTATTAACGACACACCCAGGGGCGGGGAATGGTTCGACTCAGCAGGGCCTTGGCAGGGGTTTGGGGTCTTGCCTTTTACAAGGGTGTGGACAGGTGAGCCCATCTCACTGGATACCAGACACCCCGGCCCGCACCCCGCCAGGGGCCTGGCTGGTCCTGTGCACTGTCAGACTGGACCAGGCCCCGGGCTGGGCCCTGCAGGGCAGCGGTCCACGCCGCCTGCAGCCGTTCTGCCCACGCAGTTATCTGAGGAAGGCTGCTTCCTGCCTTGCAGCAGAGAGCATTTTTAAAGATGAAGAAATCTCTACTTTTTAAATTTCTTATTGTCATGACAAAGCTGACTCAGTAAGTAAAAATTTTAGATCCCTGCCCAAGGTAGCAGGCCCATCTCCCCGGCCTGCAGCGGCTCCAGACACTCCACGCCTTCTGCACCTCGGCGCCTCCAGGACACCCACACTGCCCTTCCCAACTCAGACCTCCCGCTTCCCTGCCAGCGGTGTGTTTTCGAGTCACCTCCTCCAGGTAGTCTTCCCTGACACCGCCTCCGACTCGCTGAGTGAATCAGGAGCTGCCCGCTGCCCTCTGGAAGCGCCCCACGCTGACCTCCCTGGTCTGTGTCTTACCCAGTAACTGGGTTCCTGGATGCCAGGGGCTGTGTCTTCTCTCTCTGTAGCCCGACACAGCGCCTGGCACGTGTCTGAGAGAGGGTGAGAGAGGGAAAGAGGAGGGAGAGTGGAGCCTTCGTGGCCAGACGCACAGACACATGGAATGCGGACTGCGGAGAGGGGGCCCTGACAGCCGCGGGGGGCAGGCGGGGCGCGGCAGGAGCTCTGTCCTGGGAGCGGGCGCCTGCGACCTCACCCAGGCTCACCGCTGGGGACTGGGGTGAGCCGCATCAGAGTGCTCAGTGGTCCATGTGCTGTGGTCAGACTTGGGACCTCTCTCCCTGCCTGACTCGTGCTGGGGCTCCCACAAACCTCACGCCCCTCACAGTGGGGGGCAGCCCGGCACGGCAGCCGGAGGACCCGGACGCCCACGCAGCCTGGCTGCGTCAGCGTTCATCTCCCAGCGGAAGTCGCACCCATGGCCTCCAGCCCCTGGGCTGCTGGGCCACGGGAGTACAGAGGCCGCCCCCCCGGGGACAGCGTGGCCCCTCACCGCGAGTCGGGGCCTGGGACACCCGCGCACACAGGTCTTGCCACAGCTGTCCCCACCCTAGGGTCCGGGTCCTATCGCGGGGCACCGGCTGTGCCTCCTCTGGCCGGGCCTGGCCCTAACCCCACTGCCAGAACCCGGAGCCTCAGCCCTGACCCCGCACCCGGACCTGGCTGCGGCCTCCCTGCGGCCCAGAGGAACCCGCTGCCCGGTGCCGCTCCCCCTCCCGGGGGCCCAGGGACGTCTGCACCTGACCCCAGCGTCGGGCCTGCCCGGCAGCACCGGGGCCTTCACGAGCAAGGGTTCTGCCCCCACAGCCGAGGGACAATCAGTACCGCACTTTATTCAGCCAGGGCTTTACACGTAACGACACCACACCACACCACACACACAGTGAGGAAACACCGACGGCACCCGAGCAGGCGCAGGGCGCACTTTCTGGGCTGAGGGCACCCGCACCACGTTAATAGTCGACACAGGTGTACCCGCTTTTCAAAGGTGATAGAACGGTGCGCTTTCTACCCATTTCCCTGTATATAAATTTCACCTAAAGAACAGTAAACAAATGCCAAACTCAAGTCAATTATGCACGTGCTGAATTGTTTAGAAGTGAAACTACAGTGATGTCTGAAATTTGGAAACGCATCGAAAAATAAGATGGAGACATGGGTGTCAGAGGGATGAAAAAGTGGATGGACATGTGATGAGGCAAATGGAGTTAAATGTCACTCATGGAAGCTGGACAGTGGGTACACGCCCGTTGGCTGCAATTCTTTCCACTTTTCTGTACGTGTACAAAATTTCTATAATAACATTCTGGAAAAAATACAATTGGAAAGCAAGCTAAAGAGTCAATGATTTGGGGGAACAGGCCAATCAATTCTTGCACAGGCATCTGCTGTGGCTCTGAGGCCACAAAACACGTGGTTCTGACAACTCCGTAGGAACAGCAAAGTTACCCGTACGCCGACCCCCGACCCGGGGGTCAACATCTGCACACGAAGCGGCACCCCCCCCCCCCCTGCACGCAGCGCAGCGTGCCAAGGGCACGGGCTGAGAACGAAGCCGACTGTCCTGGGTTCAGACCTCGGTGCCCCCGTTCACCAGCGGGACACACTCCCTTCCTCGGTGCCCACGACAGTCTTCGATCAGTGCCTGGTGCTGAAAGCACCCAGGAGGGAGGGGCCCTGTGACAGCGGCTTTCAGGATGAGCACCTGCGGGCTGGCCACCAGGTGTGCAGAACAGGCACAAGGGCCTGTGACGTCCCCACCGGCACAAGCTCCACTCCCTGGCCAGCAGGTCACCACTCTGTGACATGGCTGCGTGGAGCACACTCACCGAGCTCACGCCGGCTGGGTTCAACTGCTAAGATTCGAAACGGTTCTTCTGTCATCCCCCTTCTGCGAGGAGCTGTTCCCGGAGCTTGCTTCTCCACCCTGGCGCCCCCGAACTCTCACAAACCCCTCAGAGAACAGCTCACACAGCCTCTCCTCCATGAAGCCCACCCTGATCCTTCCGCCTAGGCCAGTTACCTAGTTAGAGCCTTGTCATTATTACTTCTGTGTCCCATTAGCTCCTCGGAGCCTAGCACTGGCGCAGAGCACACTCTGAAGAATTAGTGGAGAGTGAGTTCCAAGTGTTTGAGAAAGTGACCTCGCTCCAGGTGGGTGGTGGGGCAGGGAGGGCAATCAAACAAACTGGCTACACCGTGTTTTTTCCAGGCGACGTTACATGCCTTTTAACTCTCCAAGGTGTACGGCAGTGTGGCATGTGGCTTTACTTTCTCCTTGGAAGAAATGCGGGGGGCGGGGGGTGGGGGAGATGTGCTACAGAAGCCTCAGGCCCACTCATGCCCACCTCCGCCCTGCTCAGAGCCTCCCTCTGCGTCTGGCAGGCCTAGTGGCCCCCTGTGGACAGCTGACCGTGGGACTCAAGGGCCCAAGGACCTTGACTGCTGCGTTCTCCAGCGGAAGGAATGGAGGCAGCCATGGAGGTCCTGTGAGCTATAACTGGTGACACAGCCCACCACCGCCGTCACACACTCAGAGCCTGCACT
>JAQQSQ010002708.1:0-10405 GCA_028627145.1 Eidolon dupreanum | reverse complement strand
TCTGAAGGGGCTAGAGTGGTCATGAAGAGAGACTGGGTAGAGTAGGAGTGGGAGCAGTTAATGTCACTTGGTCATTGGTGAGGGAACCCAAGGTCTTGATTTATTTTTACTAATATTCATGGAAGAATTGTTTACTCAATGAAATTATTTACAAAAATGGCTTTATTCTGACCTCCAGGGATAATGAGATAATTCCAATAGCATAGCACCTTTTGGGTCCTTGAGGAGACTTTGTCAACAATTGCTTAATCAGTGTCAAACTCAAGATTTTGTTCTTTTAATCTGATCTTTATATGAGAATTTAGTCAACGAACAGATATTCTTTTCTTCAAAATAATTTATATAAATGGTCTTATGCTGACTTTTAGAAGATTTAGACAAGCCAACATGTAGCCATTCCACCTGATTATTTCATTTTAGAAATTTGAAGTACTTCAATAGTTATTGTCATAACAACAGATCACTATCCAAATTCTACTCAAACAATCCCATTCTTCTTCTTTATAGCTGAATCCATTACTGAATTATTTTAATTTTTGTGAATTTCATCTTGCAATTCATTAGATGTTTGAAAAGAAGTCCCAGATTCCCCTGAGTCACGTCTTCTCTGGTCCTTACATTCTAGATCTTCCTATTGTTCCTCACGTGAGTTTCTCATCTACCTGGTGTTTCAGATTACTTGCCATTTAGTTGACCCTCTTTCAGACAAGGACGTTGTAATTCTTACATTTCTATATAAGAAACATTCCCGGTCTTGAGTTTGAATTCTTTCTTCTTTTGTCATAAGTTAAACTCCAACTGTGGTTATGGACAGAAAGGTGATGAAAGCAAGTCACTTAGATCCTGGTGTTGATGGTCGTGTCAAGTATTTTGTCACATTATGGAAAGAATTTCCTTCTCTCACAGAAAAGTTCTATAATCGATCTTCTCAGCCTTAGTAAAGAGATTAATTACTTTGATTTAATTGATTGCATGTAGTGTCTAAACCTATTTAAGATCCTAAGAACCAAACTCAGCCATGAGTTTCTATTTAAATTCTATTTAAATGAGTTTATATTTAGTTCTATCTGTTTATAACTAGCATGACTCCTGGTGCCAAAGCATTTAAGTGCTCAGTGTGTTGCAGAAGCAAAGAGGCTAGGCTTCCCCCTCATTTAATTTCCCGTTTGTGATATGAGTGAAGTTAAGGTGAACCTGGGGATGTTTTGTGTTCTATTTTTGCCCTGGTGATAAATATCCCTTTCCCTGAGCATCATGTGAATTTGTTTCTCTTTTGGGAAAATCCTTGATTTATTAAAAAGTTAAATTGGCAGAAGAAACTCTCAAACTATATATATAAGGCATCCATCTACTCATTCAAACTTCTACCTAACAGAGTTTCATTTTATTCCTGAGAAAGTCTTCTAACATTACAAAGCACCTTTCTTCCTTGGGATATCTGTTTAGACCTTTTGCAATCCCATCCATCAAGGTTCAGCTAAAAATTATTTTAATATGAAATTTTTCTCAACCTTCAGCCAGAGTTGTATTTTCTTAAGTACCAAAACCAGCTGTAGCACCTTCCTATGTCATCCATCCCACCTCACTGGTGCCATGGTTGCACATGGTCAGATTTCCATCTCCAACTCCTACTCCATGTTGAAGCTTCTGGAAAGTACTTTTCCTTTTTTCTCTGACTGTTGTGAATCTTAACCCTCTTCCTCTGGCAAAAGATTTCATGATGCATGTTATGATGAAAAGCCCTGCTTCTGACTGCAAAGGCTAAGAAGTATGGAAAATAGTTTTCTCTTGCTTCCAACACTTGAGTGTGCACATGTAACTTGAATTAGCTGATTAGCATAGGTCTGCCTAGAACCTTAATTTGTAGCCTTGGTGCCCATCACAAGGGGCTGCTGAGAATTGATTCCAGCCCTGGTGTTGACAGGAGCTATTGTCTGGTGGGGATCATGGCTCTGGGTTAGCACTGGACTCTGGTGTTCAATGGTGGTTATCAGTAGTGTCCCATCCAGACCATTCCTGTACTTTGATCTTGCCTCTTGTTCTGGTTCCTGCCCATTTTCTGGGGCTGGCTCTTCATTTACATGTTGAGATTGAAACTACCTAGACCTTTTCTAAGAAATCATCATTTCTGTTATTTATGACTAAGAACTCTAACTGGCAGTGGCGGAATATTTATTTTATTCAGATTTAATGACCTAAAAAATATTTACTGAATGCCACCTTTTCACTTCTGAATATAAGATCTCCATATAGACTTTCAGCGGCCTGCGGGTTAGCTTTTTGTAGTGTTCTAGTGTTAAGGTACACTAGAGATCTCAAGCTTAGGCACCTTCCTGGACATTTGGAGTCATTAAAAGATTTAGAATACAGGAGGGGCATGACCAAGTGGACCACTCACTCCTGCTGAGTGGCCTGCAGTGGCCGCTTGGTAGAGCAAGTACCAGGGACCCAAGCATAGAGGAGAGCAGGTAGCACTAGGTAGTTTCTTTTTGTTATAGTTTTTTTTTTTTTTTTTTGGCTCCAGATCTTGCCAAGGGACTTGTAGAAGCGAGAGCTTTCCAGAGTGTGAGTACAGAAATGAAGGGGTAGGGGCGAGGAAAGCCCAGCCTCCTATAACCAGTGCTCGGATACCTGCTGGGTCTGGAAAATGGTTCGAGGTTTCCTGGTGGTTCCATTGCTCTGCCACCTCCTGCCTGGGATCCCCTGGCACTGGTAGAAGCGTGTATGTTTTTTGGGGGTGGGGGTGATGAGAATGTAAATTTTTCTGTAGGGAGTCATCCTCTGGCTGCAAGTGATGAGCTTTCTAATGGGTTTGTGATGGCTGCAGCCCTGCCTAGAGGCTCGACTTCTGCTCAGCAGCTGCCACAAAACTGTGCTGCCAGCCTGCCCCCCCACCTCCCGCCCCCCTGGCCTCAAGGGGGTTGCTGCTCCAGGTTTGTGCTACTTCACCAACTCTAGAAAGCTGTGCGTTTCCACCTTGGGGAGTGAGATAAGTATGTTTATCCAGCACCAGGCTTGGAATGAGGGGCTTCTCCTTGCGGGAATGCGTCCATCACTTCTCAGGACTGACCTATTGTGGTAGTTCCTCTTGTAAATGATGTTTTGCTCTTCCTGATTGCAGAATGAAATGAGAGCTTCACAATGAAGCGTGTGGTAAACAATGAGGCCACAGCCCTTTGGGTTTCCAGTTCTCTCAAAATAGCATTCTGCCATAAGGGGCGGGAATAGTGGCTTTGGGGACAATGAGATAGACTGGGAACCCCTTTGGACTGCCTGATTACAGTTAGCTGAAAGGGTATTAGATAACACTTGACCTCCAACACTGCTCTAGGTCCTGCCCAGGAACCTGCCATACCTCAGTTTACACCAAACTGTTCAAGCAGAAAACTCAATTGCAGCCTCTCAGTGCACAGTGGAGCCTAAGCATGCAGCTTGCATTTCAAAACCGGAACAAAGGGGCATTTGTTCTTTACCTTGAGTGGCTAGGAAGCATTTTCAAAAACATTTGGAGACAAAATTATGTTGATTTGATTTAGGATAAAAATCAGTGGGTTGTTTTCCTGAGATGAGAGGCCAACTCTTTTTTACACATCCTTCCCTTCTCCTTTGAAATTAGCTGCAAGAACATCATTCCTTGTATTTATTAGCAGTACTTCTACCGTTGTTCCTATTAAATGAGTTGTTCTGAGGTCAATGTGAAAGTCCAACTGGAATGTAACAAAAAGATATCAAAATAGAACAGCCTCTTTGTGATCATTAAGACAATGTAAAACAGGGAGAAATCTATACTATTGACCCAACTTTGATATTTTCTGCTGTAGTTTAGGGTCGTCACCACAAATCTCAGTAACTCAACTCATTACACGTTGCAGAAGCTTCCTAAACTGTGTGATTAATAATCCTCTTAGGAATCAAGGCATCACAAATAGTGTGTTATAAGCTCTGGTGCGTGAGAAATACAGCCACTAGGGCCAACTAGTGTCATTTGCAGCCTGGGACAGTGACTTCTTCTGCATGAGCTCCTTTTGACCAATTTTTGGATCCTGAGATCGCTTATGACTTAAGCTATGCTAAATGACAAATTAGCATTGCTGACAATATTATGGTTCTTTGTTCCTTATTGGCTTCAGGTAGAGGCCATTGAGGAGAAGCTATGTCATGACCAAGTAGGGATGCTGAGAGAATACTAAGATGGTAAGCACTTCCGTGTGGCTCATCTGTCACCAATCATATCTTTCTATGAATATTTTAACATGAAAATTACAACATCTAACTCATAACGATAAGAACAGTAGCAGTACTATTTTTTTTAGTATACTTATGTGCTTATAATTAAATGCTCCCCTGAGTTTGTGTATGGGAGCTTGTTCTTTGAAAGTCGAGTTATTTTACATTACAATATTCCAAGGCTTGTTTTGGTATCTCCTGAAGGAGTTGGACATTGATAGAAGATTCTGCTTTGAACCAGGAAAACCAGAATTTGAAAAGATTAAAGTGAGGAGACTTGCAGACTCTCACCACTGTATCCTCTCAGGTTTAGATTTCGAAAACAGAAAGATAGTTCCTTGATCATGGTTCTCTGTTCATAGATTGGATGGGATGCAAGTTCTGGGTGCCTCAGAAGGCAAGCTGTACCCTGTAAGTGGGTTATCAAAGTGAGCCTTTTGCAGAGTTTGCTTCTTTTCTTCTCTCTCTTTCTCTGTCTCTCTCTGTCTCACAATTTGTGATTCTTGGCAAAAAATAATAATAATAATAATAATACTGTTAATTTATAAACTGTCCTGGAATTATACAATAAATTTTAAAAGGAAAGATTTTGGCTCCCCCAGCGGGCCAAGACTTTACATCAGAAACCATGCCTTCTTGAAGCCTGTGTCATTATATATCAGCAGTTTCAGAAAAGAATAGCTGAAGAATGGTGATTTAGGCTGCTTGTTCCATACACTCCTTTATCTTAGGAAATTGTCCCTAGGAAGTTGTCTCGTTGGAAGTCCTGGTCTCCATTCTGTTAATGATAGAATAGAAAAGAAAGAAAAATATTCCTATATTATATATGAGGAAATTGAAGCTGAGAGAGGGTAAGCGTCATTCTAGTAACAAGGCAACTGAGGAATAGCGAAGGCGGAATTGGGGCTCACATTCGTGTGATGACAAAGCCTATACTGCAAGTATGACAATAACCTTTATTACAGGAGAGGCTGTAATCTGGCTTGGCCCAAAAGAAAGACCCATGTTTCCACCTCACCTAATTATACAATGCGTGCACACACATGTGCGCGCACATACACACACACACCTGTAAACTATGTAGAGTAGGTTACTCTCTATGGTCACCATGGCCAAGGCAGTGACTGAAGATGCTGCCAAACAAGGAGCCTTTTCTATGTGACTTTAGGCCAATGTGTTTCCTGCAGACCAAGTTCTGTAGCTATGACAGTATTTCTTGGCAAGCTAGAGAAGTCATCCTTGTAATGTTTTCTGGCTCAGCTGGTACTCAATGAAGGCTTATTAAAGTGAATAGAAGGTTCCAATTCTGGCGTAAACCTTAGGAAGCTCTCACATGTACATAGTACTTTCGCTATCCTGAGCACTTGCATACCCATTATCTTATTAAAGAACCTCATTAAAAACCTATGAAAATGTCCCCACTCTGCGGAGGAGACAATCTAGTTTCAAGAAGAGTTGAGATTTTCCCAAGTTCACAGCACAAGCCAGTGAGTCAGCGTTAAATTGTGGCTGGGAATCAGGTCTTGAAGTTTGTGGTGCATTGTGCTTCCCACGGTAGTCTTAGAGGGTACGGTGTTAGGGTTCTTCAGAGAAACAGAACCAATAGAAAGATAGATAGATAGGTAGGTAGATATCAATATCTATATATCGATCTATATCTATATATCTATATCTATATGTATGTATATGTATGTGTATATACATATGTACAGACACACCCAGTAATAATGTTTAGCCAAGTATCTGTGATCCAGTCAAGTTGATAGATAAAATTAACCATCACAAGATACCAAGTCAACCTTATTGTACTTACTTTTGGATAGATAATTACATTGTTGCTTTTTATAGAACAGGGAGAGCCAGCTATCAACCTCTGCTTATTTACAGCCAAGGACATTGCTGAGTGGGTGTTACAGTCGACTGGCGGCTCTGTCGATTAGTTAGTGTAAGCTCGAAATTATAGTTCCAGCTATCCGTGTGGCCTGCTGACCAGTAGCCCTGGCATCACATGGCTGCACGTTAGAATCTGAAGGCCATCTCAGTCCTACTGCATTGGAACCTGGATTTTAACAAGGTTCTCAAGTGATTTGTAAGTACATTAAAATGTAAGAGGCATTGCCATTGTTTCATCTGCTACAAGTGCCTTCTCTGTTTCTTAACTAAGTGAAGAAAATCTATTAGGGTTTCACCACAGGCTGTTTGGGGCATAGATTATTCTGGGAGTGTTCTAAGGGGAAAAATAACCAAATGCCCTATAAAGCAGTGGTTCTCAACCTTAGCTGCACGTTGGCATCACTTGGGGAGCTTTAAAAGTAGCCTCATGCCTGGGACCACACTCCTTGATAATCTGATTTGGGTGACCTTAGGTCTGGTCTACTTTGGGGGAAGTTTCCAGCCTCTTCGATCTTCAGATTGGAGGTGAAGCTTTTGAAGCTTACTTGTGTTTTTCTTAACTATGAAATAATCTTTGGGATGCATAAAAAAATGTGGTCAGCTTGTGGAATCATGGGAAGAAATGTAGAGAAAGAGAATGAAGTTGTGAGACAGACATGGGGTGGCACAGAACAATGAAGCCTGGTCCCCATTCCCCTCCGCAACCATGGGCTCAAGATCCTGAGTGTGGTTCTAGTTTATTCCCAGTAGCAGGAAATACCTGCTGTGAAGTCAGGCGTCGTAAAATTTCGAAGCTGTGAGTTGCACAGAGAAATCATTTGGTGCCGTTTCCATTTTAATTTGATGAATATCTACTTTTTCCAGCTCTGAGCAATGATTCTTCCCTTAAAGGTCACAGAGATTTTCCCTGTAATGGCCTCATTTGCTCTCTCCCATACTACCATTTATTTTTCTTCCTTCTTTCCTCCCTTCCTCCCTTCTGCCTTCTCCACTGAACGCACAATTATTAAGTACTTTCTGTGCGCTTTGACATAATTTGTCATTTGCCTTATGATTATGGGTTCATTACACTTTTCTGAACCTTTCCTGTTTACTCACATTCCTTATAAAGTTTTATGTTTAAAACATAATCCAGAACTTTAATGAAAGTCTAGAAAAGAGAAAGGGTGAGGGAAGTTTGGCTTCTTTACCAAGGATGTTTGTATTTAGCTTGTGGACAACTTGGAACCCTTGTTTACTTTTCCTTGTCCCAAAGTGACCCTGTATAGAGTCACTTTATCTTGCCAAGATCTGTTCAAATTTTATTCTTTTCTTGTGGCCGTATTAGCAAATCTGCCTAACTTAGTATAGTCTACAGATTTGATGAGCACATTGTCGATTCCTTCATCTCAGCCATCAATAAAGATATCGAATAGGCAATAAAGACATTGAATCCTGTCATACTCTGAGACAAAGGCACGGTTGTTTACAATAACACTTGTGACCTCAGCAATCCTGGTGATTAAATTCCTACTTTCTTCTTCTCAGAATCGGTCATCAAGCTCATGGGGATTGTAGTTATACAGAGGACTTCAAATGTCACTGGAACTGGTGTCAACCAGTCCCCTAATCTCTCTGCTTTTTCTATATACCAAGCGCTTCTCACCTGCCTCACTGGAGCTTTTCATTCCCTTCATTTTCATTCTCTTCCACTGATGTGGCAACTTGGACTCTGGACCACACTGGTGTTAAAACACACCTGCATTTTGCCCTTGGTGTCTTAAGATTTCTAGTCATGCCCATTTCCACCATAATTTTTTAATCTCCCCAATTTGTACTGCCCTTTGTATCATAAAATTTTGCCCCTGCACTTCATCTGAAAAACAGTACAGGGTGTTGTTTTGATGTTGGTAGGTGTACTGAGGCATCTTTGTCAATAGCCAAGAGAGAAGCAGGCTCTACTTATTTTAAATGCTTGGGATATAATTTTTTATACCTTTGGTGAGATAAAAAGATTGAAGAAACTTACTTTTGAGCTTTACTCTAACAGTTCCCCGATTAGAGGGGGTAGAAGAAGTTCTCAGAATATTTCCGAGGCAATGATTCTTCATTCTGAAATGTCGGGTAGTCAGCAGCCTGTGGCGAGGCCTCTTCTCAGTGCTTCCTCTTTGTCTGGCCTCAGATTATCCCTTGACTTAGAAATAAAATGCCAGTACAGTTAATAATGTAACTGGCGGAGAGACATAGAGTCATTTGTCTCCATAGAGTGAAACAAAAGCTTGTATCAATCCAAACAAACAAATGACAGTTCTTCTCCTGCAAAAGAGCCTTTGCTTATCATTGTCCATCTAGGAAACTTTCAGTTTTTGCTTTAATTTAAATCACCCATTTGAAATACCAATCAAAACTGGAAATAAAGACAAATTATATGCAACTCTCTAGACTTCGAAATGGGAAACCTGCTTTTTCTCTGGTTCTGTAAGTACACTGGCTTATTCTTTTATGGTAGGCTATGAATCTCTGCACTGTTATCTGTGCATAAAATGCTTATTCCAGCCTCCGAGACTTTTTACCTGTTAATGTTAATACCCAAAAAGCCTCCCCACCTACACCTCTGTAGCTACCTAAATTCTCCTCCAAGTTCCACCTTCTCCATCATTCCCTCTTCTGATTGTTACCTCCTCAGGGGAAACTTACAAACCCTGACCAGTTTACTTCTCCTCACTCTTCTTTGCCAGACACTTTGACACTCAGTGATGCTCTGGCTTTAACAGTTGCTGTTTATTCATTCACTCATTCAGCAACAAATGAGCACATACTACATGCCAAGAATTATAATAGGATTCAGGGCACAAGGGTGAGCAAAAACAGATGTGCACCTACCCTCATAGAACATAGAGTCTGGTGAAGCACACGGACATAAGACATCGCAAATCGTATAGAATCAAAAACTCCGTTAAATGCTTTCCAAGGATAAGTATAGGGCAGTTAGAGAACTTCTAGGATGTTTCCCCTGACAAAGTAATTTTTAAGTTAAAATTGAGAGGATGATCAGAAATTATTTAAGAAAGATAGCGGGGAGGTAGAGTATTCTTGCCACAGGCAACATAAAGCTCCACAGTGGAAATGGGAAGATCAGTGTGATTTGAAGAGTGGGCGTGTGCTATGACCCAAGGCTGCAGAGGTGGTAAAACTCAGGCAGGTCCTACCTCGTAGACCTTGAGAAGAATTTTGGTTTTGGTTTTTATTCTATGAGCAATCTGAAGCCATTAAGAGCTCTAACGGGGCTGGGCCATGACCTTGCTTTTGTTTTACAAATTTCTCTCTTAGGCTATTTGAGAAAAGATTAGACAACAGCAAGAATTTTGGAAGATCATTTAGTAAATTATTGCTGTACTTCAGGGAAGGAAGTGTTGGCAGCTTCAGACAGGGTGATACTGGTGGAGACAGGAATCAGGATGAATAAACCTTTGTAATGGCATGGGCATGGAAGTTAAGGAAAGGAAGAATCCAGTGATTGCTCCAAGGTTTCTGGCATGCCATAATACTTGGAAGGTGATGCTACCCATGGAAGAGACTAAAGGAGAACCATATTGGAGAGGGAGAGATCATGGGTTTATCATGGGTTTAATGTATTTTTCAGTCATAGTGGAGCTCAGCATATGGGTCAGGAGTTTTCAGAAGAGATCTTGACTAGAGTTATCAATGTGGAATGCTTAGATGTGCAGAGATAATGAAAGGATGTGGGTAACAGTGACTGAGAAGAGGGTGAGATGCTTGAAGGTCTAAGTGGACACTGTTAAATTCTATTCTATTCTTTTTATGCCCTTCATTATATTGGGCATAAACTTGGGTTTATTCATCAAGTTTAATTAGTGTTTACCAGACACTGTACTAGTCTATGGCTATTTTTACAATGCTTAGTCATTATTCTACAACATTTTGTTAATATTTACAAGACACTGTGCACCATTCAGTGGTCTTTGTTTAATCTGCATAGCTTTCCCATAATGTAGGTATAATTATTTCCATTTTAGAGATAAAGAAACTGAAAATCAGAGGGTTTAAGTAAATACCCAACTCAACGCAGAAGTGCCAAAGCTGGATTACAAGTGGTTTTTCTTTTTACAAACATTCATTCTGACCTCTTGTTTATAAAAGTCAAGCAAAGGAGATTTCAGTAAAGACTTATTTGTTGACTAATAGAGGCCAGATAAACTAAATATCTGAGAATTAGTAAATGTTACTGATTTTCCATTTTTCTAATCACTAGTTGTGAAATAAGCCATGTTCTTGAGTCCACCCA